>JANITX010000008.1:9892306-9908287 GCA_027564395.1 Erythroxylum ulei
GTATGAAGCTCTTTTTAAAAAGCTGTTTTTTTAATTGACAGCCAAACAGTCAACTGGCTTTTTAAAAAAGCTCTTCTAAAAAAGCTCTACTAACAAAAGCTCTACTGATAAAAGCTCTACTGATAAAAGCTGAACCAAACGGGCCCTTAGACATTCAAGTAATAGGGTCAGTTCAATAAGCTTGTTCTCTAACAAACAACCACACATTTGTTCAAGCTTCTCCATACTTAGTCTATTAGATTAACTACTCTTTTATAAGGAAAAAAATGTTTACTAGTCTTTTTACAATCTATTAATGTCCACTCTCAATTAAAAAAATGACTAAGAAAAATTTAGGAATAATACATAATTGCAATATAAATCTCTTAATAATGATCTCATCAAAATTTCATTTGTAATTTATATTTATCCTTTGGAATTTATCATATACATCTAAATATGTATAAGATAAATAATGCCTATAAATAATTACATCACTAAACTACAACCAACTAATTAGTTGTAAGGCATAAACTAACAAAAATTACAATCAATGACTATTTCTATTTGAGTATATTATAAAATTCAACTTTATTACCATTTAGTCAAATCAAAATAAAAGGATATCAAAAACTATTTAAGACAATTATGAAAAGTCAATGTAAAATTCTTAAATGTAATTTATTCCTTTCACATCTAACTTAAATGTCAACAGGTTTATCTGTTGTGCTTCTTGACATTATTTTATTTTTACAAATATTCCTCATCTATGTCAGTTGTAAGTTTTTATGTTTTCATCATAGACACACATTGGTTATATTGAAAATTTTTGACAACCTTTTGGGAGTTAATTATTTAAAAATTATAAAAGTTTGTCAATCAAATTTAAACACAAGAGAGCTATTTAATATTTAATTTAATTTTAAATAAAATTTCAAATATTTTCTCAATTATATATAATGTCATACTAACTCGTAAATATTTTATGATTAAATTTCAATTTTAATTCTTGAACAATAAACCATTTTATTGTAGTGTTGTTAGTTTTGTTGTAGGCAATAATGATAGTTTTTTGGAAACAATGAAGGCTCAGTTGTATCAGTAAGGTGTTCGTTTTGTAATATATGGCATATTCCTCAATATGTGTGTGTATGTGTGTGTGTGCGCGTGTATTTGTAGTTTGAAGATAATAGCCTAAATAATACTAGGAAGGTTAGCAAGATAGGTCAATAAGATGCTCCTTACTAATCATGAAATTGTCTCAATGTCATGTCTGTGGGTTGACAAAGATCATGTTACAAGATCCAAAAGGACATGTCATATCAAAACCCTTAAGGTGCATAATATCTCAAGTCAAGATACAATACAAGCCACCACAAATTTATGCAGACCAACAACTATCACTTAAGAATGATAATTCAAAAGAATCATTCACAAAATGTCATATATATGTTCAAAATTAATAGTCAAACAATCACGAGAATTAGAAACACATGTTTTGATAATTTTTTTGTTTGAATCTTATTAATTAAATAACTTGAAAAAAAAACTCAAGAATAGGAATAAATGTATATAATTCATATTCCTACATAATTGTTTTTCTCAAATTATCAACCACGAACTGTTCACTTGTCCTACCTCTAACGATATCCATATAATAGAGAAAAGGAACTTAAACACTTTTGAGAATAAAAGATAAAAGTACTAGCTCCCTAATTTCTTTTTCTTATTTGTAAATAAATATTAGGGTTTCTTTCTAATTAAATTTAAATTTAAATTCTAATTCTAATTTAAATTAAAATCAATTACAATTATAGGGTAATCTTAATAAAATTAAATATCTCATATTTGATCCCTGAAATTTCTCAAACTTTAAAATTAAATCCAATTTTTAATTATAGTGTAATCTTAATAAAATTAAACGTTGCATATTAAGCTCATTATCCTTAAGTGATACATTATTTTTTTTTCTTTTAATATGTAAATCCAATTTAGTGGGGGAAATGACATGTCATATTAGTGTATTGCAGCTTGTGTGTCTCTTTGCACTTTGTTGTACATTATATGTATTAACTTAAGGTTCTTGTTATATTTGGATTTTCATTTCTAGTTCCTAAAATTCTTTAAGTTCCAACATATTCACATTAATTTCCTTGAGAGTAAATTCTCATTTTAGGAATATAATGTGGCTTAATACAAACACTTTTTACTTAAAAGGATGATAAAATTGATATAAGACACTCACTTATGGATACACTATAAATTTGTATTTTTCTTATTTAGCTTGAAACTTGTCAAATGTTACTTACTTCACATAAGCATCACATCCTTATATTTTAATGTATGATAAGTTTAGTCTAATAACATTCCATATCTCATATTATAGAGTCTTGTTATCCAATTTAGATGGAACTTTATTCAAAATATAAGTGGCAGTTTTAAGAGCCTATCCCCCAAAAGAGATAAGAAGGATGTATGACTCATTATAAAACATATCATATCTAATAGAATATTATTTCTCCTTACAAACACTCCATTATATTATGGAGTTTTAGGTGGAATACTAGGTGGAGTCCATTGTGAGAGAATCTCATTCTATTTCAAGTAACCAAAAAACTCATGGTCTTAGTACACACCACATCGATTAGATCTATTTATCTTAATACTCTTACCAATTTTTTTCTTAACCTTAAGTTTAAATTCTTTTAATTTTTCAAATATTCATACTTTTATTTCATTAAATACAAATAACCATATAGAGAATGATCATTTGTGAATATAATGAAATATAAGTACTCACCTTTAATGTGACTAGAAAAGCTAAAATATAAAGTTCTCATAGTTAATATAGCAACCCTTGTTATATTGTCAACTTGTACGTGCACCTCACCTTTCCTTAATCATCTACTCTTTGTTAACATTTGCATTTTGCTATAAATATAAGAATCACACCCAATATCTAACATCCAAAAATTTGGAATAGAAGTAAAAAATTCGATCTCAATCATAAATGTTACTAAATAAGTAGCTTCTTCAGTCTTCTAGTCTTCTAGGCTAGCAAGATAAGATTTGTAGACCCATTTCTAATTCCCATTAACTCCACAATGAAAACATATGACCTTATCATTTTTTTTTCTTTTTGACACCACCATGTGTCATGCTAATTTAACATAAACCTTCTATTTTTTTTGTTCTCATTTTTCTTATAGCCCTTTTTATCTTTTACTTTATATAAAAATTTATAATAAACTATACAAAGTTCAGAGTAAGAGATTGAAGCATCAAATCAATGTTTAACTCATGGTCCATATGAAAAACTAATTGACCTAATTTTTTAATATAGCTAATCATCTTTACTACATGTAACTTGACGAAAGATCCTTTTACCATCTTACATTGATATAATCCTCTAAAATTCTAATATCTCTCCCTTATATTTTATGCATTAAAAAACTCTATGAGATGCGAAATTATAGTAGGAGCATTCATATTCTCATACTGCTTTTAAAGCTTAAGAGACATACTAGCCAATATCACACATGTAGCTTACTCAACATCATCAATATGATGTTGATATCTCTCTCGTAATTCACCAGTTCCATTTGGATTAGGCTCTGTTGGAATTGTAGTGTGAAGAACATATAACTTCTTTTTTTTGGGCTAAAAACATTCTTAAGCTACAAAATCAATCTAAAATGTTAGGTCTAGTAGGTTTGTTAGCATCCATGATGCTTCTTAGGGATTATTCTTAACCCCAACTCTAAATTCATATTATTGTGAGTTACTCATCAAAATTATACAAATTTAGTTAAAGTTATGACTCATTATTTTAAGTTAAAATATAAAGGGGCATTAAGTCATTCAACAAACTTCACTATAAATAGAACCTTGTTTTTTTTTTATAAAATGAATAAATTTTATTACCATATTCTGAGCTTAGTCAAAAGTATAATGACAAGGAATACAAGTTTGACACTAAAGGGTATAGACATTAGTAGTACATATGTTCCAACTAAAAAACAATTAGTAATCACTAAACATTCCAGAGACTTTTCATTCTTTAACTGATAGTAGATAGAGCATCTTGATCTATTAGGATTTCCCTGATCCATTTGAAAATGGAAACCCCTAGCATTTGAAATTCCTTATGTACTCCTCTGTATAATCTATTGTTTCTTTCCCTCTAAATTGGGTATATGGTGCAACATAAAGCTATTTTTAAAATGATCCCATCTTTCTTCAGGGAGTTATTCATTATGATGGCCCAATGGATTATGTTTATCCATTCCTTCTATGAAAAGTAGATATGCATACTATTTTGAATTTGTAACTAAATGGCAAGAGAAAAACTACACTAGAAGAATAAATGTTGAATTGTTTCATTATTATCTTTACACAAAAGACACTTTGGATAAAAGCTGTCGAAGCTTCCATACCATCTACTTTTTTTTAGTCTATTTTTAACAGCTAACCAGCTGATGATTGTTGCATCCATGCACCACAATAGGAAAAGTTACTTTGTTGAGCATTTGTTGGTTTATGATTTATAAAAACCAACTGACACATGAATTTGTGTAATAACAAGTGCTCATGGGTTCTTATGATGTTGTCGTGGGAATTTTTAGTGTCGAATCACTCTAACCCAGTGATCTCATTCCAATAGCGAGAAGCACAAAAGTCATCATGCTGATTGATAGTGGAAGACTTGGGGAACCATCACACATGATTTCGATGTTCTACTCATAGTTTCGTCACCACAACCTAAACCACATCTCTTTAGGATTACTAGGTTCATAATATAGGGAAGTGAAGAATTCTAGAGTGAGCTCCTGGTAGACAGGATATTGCAAATGTATGAACTTCGCCCGTTGAATTCTTTCTGCTAAGTTTTCTATACTATCCCGCAGTTTTAGCCTATCAAGTGTATCAAAATCAAAATATTTTGGGACTGTAATTTGTTTAACATTGAGGGATTGGAAATGAATACCTTCCTCCTCTGTGTAGATTGGGAAGGGTGCTCCGAAGTCTGCCACCCTGGTCCTTCGCCCTCGTCCCGCAACTTGGGTTCGTCCTGACGATTGATCGATCTTTGCTGACTGCTTAATGCAAGTAGGTAGAAGTTAGACGCAACTGGAATTTTGGAATTTAGTTAGAGAGGCTTGGAGGTTCTAAACTTAGAGAGACTTGGAAGTTTGGAATTTCTTAAAGAAGCATTAGAAAACCATCACTAAATAATTGTAACGACGGACTCTCTGGGCCCTTTTGTATTGTTCTATACTTGGAGATGCTACTATACATTGATATATACATGGATGTATATGAGTTCAAAAATGTTTTTAAATCCTTTGGGTATATATTTCAGTGGTTTATAATGTTATATGCCCTTACATGAACTTAGAGTTTATCGATATGCGAAATCTTGGAGATTTCTGACATATAAGCTTCTAAGTGTCTAAAACCAAGTCCATTGGATGGATATGACCGTGGTGCTTGAGTTAAATGTGTTCTAATGCCTTAGAAGTGATTAGACATGATTTATTGACTTATTAGACACTTAGAAAGCTTAATTGGAAAGATTAATGGACATAAGGGCTTATTTGTCGATTGTTAAAAGTCAAAGGACTTAAACGTAATTTTTCAATTCTTGGAGGACCAATATGTAATTTTATAAAGTTAAGAGGCTTAATTATTATTCTCAAAAGTTCTAGGACCAAAATAAAAATAAAATTTTTGGTGATTCCCAAATTTTGGGCTTAATTGCAAATTTAGGAAAAGTTAGGAGGGTAAAATGGTAATTTCACATAACCCAAGGGGAAGAAGGTAATTTCACCATATTTTGGTCAAATAAGAGTCAATATTCTAGACCCTTCCCTATGTAAGGTCGTCCGCCCCATTACGAAAGACTTAAAACATGTTATTTTAATTAAAAGAAAGGAGAAGAGAGGAGGAGAAGACCAATTGTTTGGCTATCACTAACCCTACCCCTTTGCTTTGATTCTCTAACCCAAATCAAGGTGATATAAGCTAATTTGGGGTCAATGAACTCAAATATATCATTAGATTTGATAAATTCTCAAAGGATTTGAAAATAGCATCAAAGGAAGGTTTAGGTAAATTTTGTCTCATCTCTCTCTACATTAGGATTTTGAGGTTGGTGATAAGATATGTTGTTCTCCATGCTTGAATATGCATGCAACATGGTTTAGATGAATGAAGATATGTTGTTCTCCATGCTTGAATATGCATGCAACATGGTTTAGATGAATGAAATGTGTCATGGAGATGGTTCTTTAAGCCAAAACCGAAATGTCCCCTTTTGGTGAAAGTTTGTGCATTTTTTATTATCTTTTGAAATTGATGGTCTAAATGAATTCTATGGTGTTAATTGTCCATGTATAATGTGAATTGATGTTGAAAAATGGAGAGGAAGTATGATGGATAGGCTTAGTTGAAATGATGGAAGAAGGAATGGATTAATGTGATGAGTTGTATAATTATGATAAATGTAACTTAAATGAAGGGAATTGGATTGATTGGAGTGGTGAAATGTGTTGTTGATTGGAATTATTTGTTATATAACAAGATAGGAGCATGAATTACAATGATAAATCCTTGAAAATATGACTTGAAAGTCATGCACATTAGATGTTTGATAAAATGTCTAAGTGAACTTGGCTTAGGATTTAAGGATTCGAAATGATATACATTGAAAGCAGCTTTCATGTTTACTTAGAGTAAACTTGAATTGTTGCTTAGAATGTTGAATAATGGCCTAATGTGCTCGGATAAAAATGTGCTTAATTATGTTTTGAAATGAGTAAGTATTGAATTAAATGTGAATTAGTAATGTGAATTAGTAAAGGCATTAAATGTGAATTAGTAATGAAGTAACTATGTGAGAAGCTTAATGGTCAAATCCTATAGCATAAAAAGAGTGATATTGTGTTTATACACTTATGTAATGGTGTATAAATATGAAATTCATGTTTAAGTAGAATACATTGTATGTTCTTTTTATGTATAAAGGCTCAAGAGTTGTGAATTAAGGAGCTCGTACTGAGGATTGTTGAAGTTAAGGGAGTGTATATCTTCTTTTGAGGTGAGTTAGGGAAACCATATCTCTCAAATAGGATTAGATTATCCTAAGACATGCATGATGAGTTGTATGTGAATTTTGAACCTAGGTAATGTATAGTAGAATTGATGTTTTTATTACGTATTTTGAGAAACGACATTGTTTTCAATAACCCTGTACTTGAAGTGTAAAAGAATAATGTTTTATTTTCTAAAACTACGTTTTTGAACAACTTTGCACTTGGAGTGCAACAGATGACTTTTATGGCATGAAATAATGTTTTCGAATTTTCTTATGCATAAATGAGTCATGTATGTTGCGTGTATTTGTTCTCTTTTGGCTTGGAGCCATGGCACGGTTTCATTTTATCGGTTGAACCGATAAATAAAGGCATGGTGCCTTACTTGATTTTTGTACTTATTTTTTGTATATGATTTTTGTAATTGGTGAGGAAACGATTGGCCAATCATTTGCTGGGCACATCAGATTAAGCGACTCTTGTACCCTTGACGCTGGTACATAAAAGTCGAGTCCCTGTACCGACATCTTTCTACAAGAATTGCGGGTGATTCCACACCTAGGGCTTGGACACCAAAGAGATCATCACCTAGGGTCATGACTCTCTTGTTGACTGTAGTCAGGACTCACCAGGAATGAAGTCAAGCTAACACCGAAAAATGGTGGGTGTGCACATTAGTTTGGCCAATTAGTGGTGACACACATGATTGTTTTGACTTATACTAATATTTGTTTTCTGACAAGATTCGATTTATACATGTGATGTCTTTCTGTTTATGTGTACCGAAACTAGAACCTAAGTTCACCTGTTGAGTGATTAATAGGCTAGGCTTATATGTTGAGCTATAGACTAGGCCTGTGTGTTTTTATTGTGATGTATGTTCACCTCATAGGTTAATTATACCGTTTTGGTGTGTATCAAGTCCTATTTGCGACATATATATTTTTCTTACTCACTGAGTACATATTATACTCACCCCTCTGCTTTTCAACCATGTAGGTTAATTTAGTGAGCATGAAGCTCTGAGTGGATCGTGCGGTCTTTTTGACATTTTTAGGGTATTACCGCACGTAGGTAGTTTCTGTTTGCTACTTTAGTTGCATAGTGGCTCATGAATTGTTTTACTATTTTTATTAGATTGTTTCTGATGATATGCTTTACGACTATATAAATTTAACTCTTGACTATTTTATTGTTGTAAAAGACCTTATGTATGAACATTGATACTGTTATTGAGACTGCTTTAAGTGGACTTTAAAGTCCTGAAGTTGTGGTAAAAAATTTTATGTTAATATAGAAGTGTGTTTAAAATTGTTGGTATTTGATTGGTTTTTTGGATTTTTAAAATACAGTCGTTGTACTGTCCAAATTTTTCCAAAAAAAAGATGTTCAATTAGCCTTGCATAGTCGAATTAAGGATACCATGAGTGTCCTTAACTGGGTTATACGGCAGTTGTCATAGGCCCGATATGGTACTAGGTTGTGACAATAACATTACACAAAAATGGAAGAATCTTATTAGCATTTGATCCAAATAGGATAAAGATAGTTCAATCCCTAATTGAAGACTAGTTAATCCATCTATATGTCATAATGAAACTTAAGAGAGTAAGCTTTTGTATTAAATTTGCTTATGCTTTCTATCTAGCTTTTGTACCTTACTAGAATAGATTAAAACATATAGGGGATTCGATGTACGAGTTTTGGATGATAATTGGAGACTTCAATTGCTTAATGCACCCACAGTGGCTGAAAGAAATATTAGACTAAGAATCTATATAAATGGCTTCAAATATTAAGCAAGTTGTATCCAAGAGATTCACTTAACAATAAAGGGATTATTTTATACTTAGAACATAAACAAAAAAGGAGATTGGCACTTGAGGAAGAAATTAGAAAAGGCATTAGTGAATGACAAATGGATCAATGACTTCCTAAATAGTAATGATTTCTTTAATTACCCTCTTCTATCCATCCAATCATTCCCCATTTTAATAAAGAATATATTTTGATCTTAAAAGAGGAGGTCTCCATTTACAATAAGTTTCTAGTTAGCGCAGAAAGTTTTGAAGAATCTATTATTAAAGGTTTAGGCTTCAATGTGCAAAGTCATAAGTGATATAATTTTATAAGGAAACAGGAGCATATCAAGAATGAGATTAAGCTCCTAAATAGATCCACCTACTTTGAAACTTAACAAGTAATGAATGATACTAAGAATAAGTTAGATAAAGTTCAAAGTTCCCTCTACAAAAGATCTGGACTAACGTTCCTTCACAATCAAATAAAAAAAATTAACCTTTCATTTATTAGAAAGAGATCATGGTTTTTATGGATAAAAGAAGGAGATAAAAACTCTAGCTTTTTCTATAAATCCTTTCTAGGAAAAATGTGAACAACATAACTTCAATGAGCAATTAGAGTGGATTTTGGTTATCTTCCAAAGATGAGATTCACAATAAGTCTACTTCTTCTCTAATTCTTTAGGCTCTCCCATAGATACAAGTTCATTAGTGTCTACTAAAATCTATAATCACAAAACAAATTCCTTCTCATGATGTTAACTCCCTAATCGGACCCTTCATAGTCTTTAAAATGGAAGACCATTGCTTATAATGAATCTTAACAATGCACTAGGGCCTGATGGTCTGAATGCCAATTTCTTTTATAATACATGGACTTATAAAAAACGATAGTATTTCTATAAAATCATATATAGAATTCTAGCAAACAAAATGTGACCTATCATTGCTTAGATTATTGATTCTTCTTAAGGGGCATTCATAAAGGGAAGATTGATAGGAAAAATATCTTACTAGTATAGGAGCTCCTTAAGAAATATAATAGGAAAGCTTTTGACATGAATTATGCTATTAAAGTGAATTTCTATAAAGCTTTTAACTCATTAGGTTAGGGCTTTTTTAAAAAAATACTATGTGTGCTTTTATATTTCATCTTAAAATTATGGATTTCATAGCTTAGTGCATAATAACAATTTCTTATAGAATTTTAATCAATGAGGGGCCAAAAAAACTATTACAAGTAGTAAGGGAAGTAAGAAAAGGGGATCTTCTTTCCTTTTACCTCTTCACTCTCAACGTAAAGGTACTAATTATGCTAATCAAACTTTTAGAAAGAAAGTTTAATTTTCATTCTAAAAGAAAAGACATAAAGATCTCAAGCTTTTCATTTTTTTATCAATGGTCATGTGTTGTAATGCTACCAAAATAACTAGACTAAAACTATAGCTAGTGGTAAGTCTAAGTCGATCCCACAGAAATTAATTTCAATTACTTCCCTAACTTATCTATACAAGTAAAATAGGGGGTTTCTAGTTCGACGCAAATAAGATAACAAAGTAAAATTGAATCTATAAAAACAACTCAAATTAAACATTAGCAAAATGATAAAATTAATGAATGAGTTGAAATTCAGTTCTTTGCTTTAATTTTGGCCTAAGCACAAGTTCACATCTATTGGGTGGGTTATTTAATGTTCATCATCTTGATTTTTAACATTTTGATTGGTATAGCCTTTGAGTAGCTCGTGTGTGATGATTAAATTATCCCCAATCATCCTGCCATTACTAATAGCTACATTATTCTCAGTGTATACATTATCCCCAATCATATTATGAATGTTGTATTTTTGTTAAGTATATTCGTTGTTTATATGAATTCCAAGATTACTTACTTGAAGATATCATATGTCTGTTTTATGCTCGGTCTATAAGCAAGAGTATAATTTTAAAGCTTGAATCATTAATTATGAAATACTATTAATTTGGTCCTATTTAGACTTTTAATTTGTAGGGAGTCTTTTATTTTATACATCATGATCTAGTGTTAAGCAGCAGCATTAAGTAGTATGATTACGTTTGCTTGAGTTAGAAGTTTGAGGTATTCATAGTTGTGATTTTTTGTTTAATAAATAAGGCTATACTTATAGGTGAGCCACCTAGTATATACTTTTATAAGAAACAATTTTATCTAATCATATAATTTTGTAATTTCTATGCTTATTGATATAATGCATGGCATAAGCTTTATAATAGTTTCATTTGTAAAGTAAACATGCCTGAAGATGCCTACTACTTTATAATCATATATACGAGGCTGCATTTCACCTCATTAAAATAAATTTTCTCATGTATTTTGGTTTCACCTTTAATTTTATCTTCTTTTGAATATTTGATGTGTGCTTAATTGTTTATACAATCACTTCTTAACACTTAGTGATTATTGTTGTGAAATCTTAAGATACTCATTTTAGTTAATATTTGGTTTTAGGTAAACTTTGGAATCATTAAAGCTAAAATGAGTTAAGAGCACATTCGTTGAGCCAACATTTTGATGTTTAAACTCAAGAAGGAACAAGAAGGAAAGGGATTAGGGTAAGGATTAGGCAAGAAATCACAAAAAGAACAACAATTCAGCAACATCTAAGAGATACATAGCCTTGTATGCAATTGGAAGAAACATTTTTTAATTACACGGCTGCATATCCAAACATTTTTCACATTTTTTTTAACTTATACAGTTTGATATATGGTCGTGTATCAAACCGTGTATATGCCCATAAACCTAATTTTTCATATAAATAGAACATTTTGATGGCAAAAGAAAAGAGAATCACTTTGGGACTTTGTGAAGGGGCAGAGCACTTACTCTTTGGAGACCCATGGAGGGCTAAGTTTCCCTATTCAGGTTCAAAGATGAAATCGACGTTGAGGATAACATTTAAGCATATTGTCATTGTGTATCATTGCTCTTTCTCTCTTTAAAAATTGCTTACCTTATTCTATATCTATTGATTTGGGTATTCGTGTACGAATAATCATTATTCTCATTCTCGTTAGATTGCTTGTATATAAACCCACTACTAGAATCTTAAATACAATACATAATAGTTGTGTTATAGATTTAGTTGTGGCAATTAATGGCATTAAATCATTAGGAATAATGTAACATAGGTTAAACAACTCAAGCTTCATGGTTATTGCCTAGATTAATCTGTTTTCCTTATTCATAATACGACTGTCCGATTAAATTTAGAGAGCTTGTTCTAGGTTGTTTGAAGTTTAGGTTTAGTTCGTGATTTAAGGAAAAACTGGGGTTAACAAAGCTTGTTGTTAATTTACGATCGATAGTTCTAAGAGAGGTGTGAAAACAATAGGACAATGATGTATGTTTAGTTATGTGTAGGTTGAGAATGAACCGAGAATCAAATCCTAAATGCACTAATCACTTTCATCATTTTTAACTGTTTGCTTTAATTTGCTTTTGTTAGTTTAATTCTTTTTTTTGTTATTTGAATCAAACGAAAACCCCTATATCCTACACAATAATTTCTTCAATTACAAAAGCTTTATATACACTCTCTATGGAGTTGATCTAGACTTATCACTAGTTATAGTTTCAAGTTTAGTTATTTTGTGTAGTGTTACAATGCGCTACTAATTTTGACGCTATTGCAAGGAAGTGTGGTGCTTTAATTTTTTCTTTTGATTTCAATTTGTGTTTTGTATATATAATTTTTATAATTGTTTCTTTTAGTTATCTCTTATTCTTCACATGTTTATTAGTTTTGGTGTATGGTAGTAAGAATATCTCTGCATAAAGAACCTAGACAATTTGATCCAGAGATTGAAAGGACATTGCGAAAGTTACGCAGTGAAACCAAAACAACTCAAGAAACACAACAAGGAATTGAACTTAAGGAAGCCATGGCCAATCCAAGAACTTTAAAAGAGTTGGCTACTCCAGTTTTGACTCAAAGACCTTTATGTATCATTTTTCCAAATTTTGCTAAAAATGTTACTTTTGAGCTTAAATATGACATAATCCATCTTTTTCCTAACTTTAATGGTTTTGCAAGTGAGGATTCATATAAACATCTTAATGAGCTCAATGTGGTTTGTCTCAGAATAAAACCTTCAAAGGTGACAAAAGAGCAGATTATGTTCAGAGCTTTCCCATTCTCTTTACAGGATGCGACAAAAAATTGGGTTTTTGATTTACCCCCTAAGAGCATTAGCACATGAATTGATATGAAGAGGTTATTTTTGGAATATTTTCTAGCATCAAAAATAGCCTGCATAAAAAAGGAAATTTGTAGGATAAGGCAACACAACAATGAGTCCCTTTACGAGTAAGAACGATTCAAAAAGTTAAGTGCTAGTTGTTTGCACCACAACATTTTAAAGCAACTTCTTATCTAGTATTTCTTCGAAGGATTGCTAATATGGAAAGGAGTTTGGTAGATGCTGCAAGTGATGGGGCATTATTTGAGAAGGCTCTAACTAATTGAGTGTATGGACTCAAACACCTAACAATTTGACACTTGTAACGATGTTTGTCATATAAACGAGGTAAATACTTCATCTATCAAATATCATTTAGATGAGCTAGCATCTTTTGTTAGACAAATTATAGTTGGACAAGCACAAGTAAAGGCGTATAAAAAGTGTTCAAATACAAGTCATCTAACTAATGGGTGCCCAACATTATAAGAGGGCAGTATGGAATATGTAAATGTTGTAGGAGGATATTTTCCTAACCAGTACAACCCGCATTCCCAGACATATAACATAGGTTGGAAGGATCATCCGAACCCGATTTATAGGGGAAATAGGCAGCATAATCACTTTTAGAATAGGTCATAAGGAGCACAACAATTCTAATCAATGTCACAAGTCTCATCTACCTTAGGCATGTCGTTAAAAGATATGGTTAAGTCTATTGTAGCTTAAAATTTGCAATTCCAATAGGATATATAGCCATTTTAACAGGAGAGGAGACCCAGGTATTGGAGAACTAGGTAAGCCAGATGGCAATGGAGATAAACATTCTAGAAGCCCAAAGAGGAGGAAAACTGTCATCATAACCTAAGACAAATATGAAGAATGTTAGTGCAATCACATTCAGGAGTGGTAGGAAGCTTGAGGAGCTTGAAAGAATTCTCAAAGCATGGATAATGAAGAAGACATTGAGAAAGAGCTCGAAGAAGAAAGGGATATACCATCAAGATCAAGGGTAAATGTTGAATTCCCAGTTTTTGAAAAGACTAATCCTCCCTCTTTTAGGTTAGCAAAGTCAAATAAGGAGGATAATGATAAAGAGATCTGGGAGACCTTTCGGAAGGTTGAGGTGAATATCCTACTGTTAGAAGAGATCAAGCAAGTGCTAAGGTATGTCAATTCCTGAATGAATTATGTATGAACAAGCGAAAGTTAAGAGGTAATGAAATGATTAGGATGAGTGAAACTGTTTCTGCAATTTTTAAAAAGAAAATATCTGCTAAGTGTAAGGACCCAGGCATGCTTACTATTCCCTACAAAATTTGTAACACTGAGATTAAACAAGCCATATTAGATTTAGGAGCATCAATTAATGTTATACGTCGTTCTATGTATGCTTCTTTAAATCTAAGGTAATTAAAAGAAACTAATGTTATCATACAATTAGCATACCTTTCTAACACTTACCCAGATGGGGTGAATGAGGATGTGCTTACTCAAGTAAATGAACTAATATTTCCTACTAACTTTTATGTGATTGACATGAATGAGGAAACTTTCCATAACCCAATATCTATCTTACTAGAGAGGCCTTTTCTCACCACAACCCAATCTAAGATAGATGTTCATGAGGATACCCTCAAGGTGGAATTTTATAAGGAAGTTACTCATTTCAATATTTTTTATGTTAATAAGCACTCCCATAATGACCACTCTATTTTTTTAATTAATGTGATTGACCTTTCAATACATAAAGATGGTAAATGGAAGCATATAAATGAACACGTAGCAGTTTCAACAAAATAGAAGACCAAAGCTTTTAATGTCTCGTCGAAAAGTTTTATCATTGGTTAAAAAGTGTTTTTTTATTTCGCTAAATATAAACTATTTCTACGTAAATGTTTTCCTTATTGGGTTGATCATTTTGTGATAACTAATGTCTTTCCTTATGGTGCAGTGGAGATTAAAAGTTTGAAAATAGGGAAGACACTGCATGTAAGTGTTCATCAAATCAAGCCTTATCTTAACGAAGGTCACAAGGAAAATGACAAATTTGTCATTCATGGAGATCAAAAATTTGTAACTTAATGAGGACAACATACATTCGAGCTAATGACATGAAACAAAGGCATTGCTTGGGAGGCAACCCAAAGGAAGTTTATTTCTTGTTATTTACATTCTTACAATTATGGTTTCTGTTAAATGCTTCATTTCTTACATTTGATGATACATTGGGGATAATATAAGTTTTGTTAGATTGAAAAACAAAAGCATGCAAGATTTTGCTAAAATGGTAGATTTCAAAACTTTTTCCGAAATCAAAACGTAGCAGAAGTATAATAACCAAGTCAACATGTCAAGCCATACATGATACGGTATAAGGAAAATAATTAACATAAGAACAAGATGGAAATTATACCGACTCCTTGCTACAGCTTTGACTCCTTGCTTTTGTATCCTCTCCTAGTCAATATATCCTCTCCTCGTTATTGTATCCTCTACCAATCTGATCTACCACTTATTCTCTTTGGACAACTTGGTTAACAAGATCCTTTGGCAAGAAAGGAGAAGAAATATTTGAGAAGATTTTCCTTAGTTGAAAGAAGCCAAAAATGAGACTCTTCTCATTCAAGTTTCGGTTAGCACATACAAGAGAGGAGAGAGTGAGTCAAAAATGCAACAACCCTTCTTCTCACTCCCTTAATTTTGGTTACAAGTGAAAATAAAGAAGTGAAGTGCAGTGCCCCCTTACCGCAGGGTACATACCGGGACACCCAGAGGTCATTCCGATACATATCTTACAATAAGGGCGAGCTACGATCGATCACTACATTCATTTCACATGGCATGGTATCATAATTCACTTATGAAGCATCATAAGAAAAACCA
>JANITX010000008.1:9928768-9944621 GCA_027564395.1 Erythroxylum ulei
TTGCCAGTCCTTTGTCACCCAATAACTCAAATATCATACCTTCTCTAAATTTATCAGTGCCGTTTAATCAGTGCAGTAGCCAAATCAGTCCGTTCAGTAATCAGTTTTCCGGTACCATTAATCTAGGACAGCCATAAAGGCATGTACACTAGCACCCGTTCTACGGAAGCGGGATGTTACACAATACCTATAAGTATACGGATCGTAATTGTAGTATCGAAACGTATCGTTCCCATAAGGATGATGCAAGAACCAACTCGAACCTAACTTTCTCTAAGGTAACAAGAAATTGTTTTTATAAAATAAATTGAAACAAAAAACAAACCAAAGCGAACAGGCAAATAAGAAGTGAACTGGCAATTAATTTAGGGTTTCATCAAGGATTAATGGTAGGACTTATTCTTCCTTTATTTTGGTTCCTTAACTAATATTACTAGTGAACACATAGACGTACCTAAAGTCCCTAAAACTTCTAGTCATAGGAAAAAATGTATAATAGGAAACACTACATAGTTACTAGACAAGGATACAAAGATGGCCCATATAATTGTAGTATCACCAAGTTCCTTTAAAAGAAAAACAAACCTTAACATAACTAAGGAAGTCATCAACACTAATCAAGATAATAAACAGTAGCTTCAAGAGGAAATCACATAATTCAAAAGGTTATCCAAAAGGAAATTAGGTAAGAAGAAAAAAGCTTCCTCAAACTCCAACTGATGTCTCTTCTCAAATGGAACATAAGATGTCTTAATGTTGAGTAGGTTTTATATATAATAAAACTATCAATACCCATAAGTATACAAATCGTAATTGTAGTATCGAAAGGTATCGTTCTTATAAGGATGATGCAAGAACCAACTTGAGCCTAACTTTCTCTAAGGTAACAACAATTTTTTTTATAAATTAAATTAAATAAATTGAAACAAAAAACAAAACAAATTGAATATGCAAATAAGAAGTGAGCTGGCAATTAATTTAGGGTTTCATCAAGGATTAACGCTTAGGACTTATTCTTCCTTTATTTTGGTTTCTTAAGTATTATTTATCCAATTATGTGTTTAATCCTAGATTTCCTAAAATATTGATTACTCTCTCTCAAGACCTAATTAATTAACCCTAATTAAATACAAAATTACTAGATTTGTAACCAATCGATTCATAAAACTTTTCCCTAATGATTTTGATTAGATCCAAAGCTATCTATTGGATAATTAAGTTCTTAAAAAAGATATCTCTTAATCTCTCTTCGAATGATTGTTAATTTGATATTTGCAGGACTTACTAACATGCTAACTCTCATTGCACAATCTAATTGATTCTTTGACCCACTCTCTCAATTTATTGTCAAGTATAAGCATTCACAATTATCACAAACCTTAGAATTAATAATAATCAAAGTCACAAAATAAATTCAAAATAAACCCTAATATGGAATTTAGAAAATCATGAACTTGTTAAACATCTTAGAATTCATATTACACATCAAGATCGATGAAATAACTAAAGGAAAAAAAGATAAACTTTGTTTAGGTCTTGATGTAAAAAGCTAGAATTCCTAGATGTTCTTCTTGATCTCCCACATTTTATCTACTTTGGTTTATTGGCTGCTGCATTTGTGAGTGTGTTTATGTTGTTAAATAGTGTATGAAGGACTTCGGGGTTTAACTAGGGTTTTCCAACTTTCATCAGTTCCAAAAATGCACCCAAACCCTAAAATAGATGGAAAAACTCGCGCCTTTGTGACTTTCAAAAATTTCATGTCACGATCGTGACCTTGGTCTTGTAGCTTTATGCATGTCCAGTATCCTTGTTCTTTAATTATCTAATTTTCAAAACTAACAAGCACATCAAACACCTCAAGAAACATAAAATTAAGATTGAAATCATGCTCTAATCTACATAAATAGTTGATATAAACAAAAACTCACATTAACACAATTATAAGCCTATACATATGGTAATCATCTAATAAACACCTAAAAACACACTAAAAAACCTATAAAAATATAGTATAAATTATACCTATGAGCATCCCCACACTTAAACTTTTTCTTGTCCTCAAGCAAAAACAAAGAAAACAAACTCATATAAACCTACACATTTCATGGTTAAACACTTTGAATTAAATATACATATTAATCAAAACATTAACATCCTATTTTCAAAGATCTATAATTAGTAATCAATAAAAAACTATCACTAAGTATCCCTTCATAATTTCTTTTGCTATTCTCAAAGATCGGTAGGGTTTATTTATTGAAACACCATTATTTTAATTTTCTTTAATGTAACCTAGTTTTTTGATGCGAAGGAAAAAACCTTGTCATGAATGTCCCCTGATTACTCAACTTGTCCATGTTTGTTATTATTTAGCTTAGTTGAAATGTCATTTTAGCCTTTTAACACAAAGACAAATATTTTGTCGTGAATTCTCCCGGTTACTCAGCTATATCACATTCTAAACTAGCTACCAACTTTATTATTAATCCATGTTTTTCAAAAAGGGTCAATGGAATAGTAATATATATGTATACATATATGTGTGTGTGTGTGTGTGTGTGTGTGTGCCTACCTCATTTCTTTTTATTCAGTCATCCTCATGAAAGGTTACTAATGATGCTAACACATTCAATTGACTTATAATTATAAATGCTTACAACAAATTTCCTAAATTAAACAAAATGAATGTCATATCCTAATTAACATGAATATCTAACCAAAGATACTTAAAATATAAAATTCATAAGTCAATATTCCTTTACAAATTAAATGACCATGTTCAAAACTAAGCTAATTCTATGAAATTATTTTCATTAACACATTTAAAAAGTTCACTCATATGCAACATATGTCCACACAATGCCAATTTATTAAAGCTAATATAATGTGATATGCAAAATTCACACATATGACATGCCAATGCACAATCCTCCTTATACTTAGACAACACATTGTGTAATACCCACATACCGCTAGGAGGATATGCAAGTGTCACACAAAACAAAACTAAAACCATCCAAATCATACCAAACATTCCTTAATGCATTTCAACAACTCAAGCAAACATAAATTACATATCATTAAATGTTGTTGCATACTGTACTTCATATAAAATGAACTTATCAAAATATATGCCTTAAACATAATCCATCCTGTAACAAGGATATTACAAACCATTAAACAAATTACAAACTGCCTCATATTGTCAGATACAACTCAAAAACTCAAATAAAACAACTTCCAAAACAAAACACATTCTTCATTGGCCAATACGGTAGTCCTCGTCCCAATTTTTAAACCTTCTTATCAAAACCTCCACGGAGACAATACCACCATGCTAATCATATAACTTAGTAAGGAACATCTAAACATAATGCATAATGGCGACTATTTCTAACAGACGTCTAACATTCATATATATAGATTCAAATCATATCATAAAAATCTTTAATTGTTTATAATTCAGAGTAATCCAAACATTATGTCTCAGAACCAAATATGATTTATCAATCAATACAGAACTTTCTTGCATCATAATAAAACTCATAAATATCATAATAGAGTATAATCCTTTCATATCAAAATATGACTTATATCATAACAAAACTTGTTTTATATCAAATTAGAGCTTATCTCTTATTAGAACAGAACTTGTTTTGTATCAAATCAGAGCTTATCTCTTATCAGAACATAGCTTGCTTTGTATCAGAACAGAACTTGTTTCATATCAGAATAGAACTTGTTTTTATAAAAGCTGAACATGTATCAGAATAAAAAATAAGTTAGACTATTAATCCTTTTTACAAAAGTGGGTAACGAGACCAAAACAGAAGATACCATGATTAGTATCTGAAACAAAAGAGACTTAATACTCTGAAACAAAAGACACATAAGTGTCTAAAATCATAAGACACCGAAGTGTCTGGCACAGAAGACACCTTAGTGTCTAGTTACAGGAGCAACTGTAGACCCTTCTAGGCATGCCTATTTACCCACGGCTAGGATTTAACAGTTTTAAAACAAACCATTTCAGATTTCAGAATTTTATGTAAATGATGTAGTGCATAACATATGACCTTATTCATTTGATCAAACTTAATATGCCTTATAAATACAAACATATGCATTAAAATTTATTGAGTCGCAATACATTATGTATATTCACACCATTAGAAAGCACTTCCAATACAATCCTAATTATCAAACTCCTTGAACAATTGATGGTCCAAAATTATTACAATATCATGATCACATGATAGTGAAATAATGCATAAGTATGAATTCATTTCCTTATGCTCAAATTAAATTATGAATTCATTTCCTTTAGCTTAAATTAAACCCATTCATTCTCACTCAAACTTATCATGCCTTATAAACATAAGCATTTGTAACAATGCACCAATGAATACATTAAGTAATTACATTTTACATGTACTCACCTAAGTTCCCAATTCTCAAACATTCATAACTTCATCACTTTTATTATTTAAAACACATTTGTGTTCATAAGTATACTTCATTCCTTTAACAACTTAGAAGTTCCAAAATTAGATACTTTGTTCTCTAATAACACCTTGCTTTAAGTTATTACTTCAATTAAAAATCCAAATCTTATTCAACCTTTAACTAACTTACTCTACATCAAACTAGGTTCATTTAACATCTTAATTAAGTCCAATTAAACCATTATTAAGTACCTTAACCTTATATAGTCCAACAATTGTCTAAAACCAAAATTTTCTCCTTCTTAAGTACTTCCCACAACTGTGGGAATAAGCCTTATAAATCCCACGACAGTTCACTCACCCACAACCTTCATTTTGTTTCCAAAACTTGACTCCTTCACTTCCATTTAACACACCTTCACCAAAGACCATCAATTTCACTTTAATTCTACCATATTTATGCTTCAATACCTCATCAAATTCATGTCCAAACCAATTAAAAAATCATTCATTAAGTAACTTACAAATCAATATCTTCCACACATCAAAACCAAACCACAAGTTATCATACAAGAATCATTTTTCCAGCATTCATTTATCATCATCATAACACATACTTCATGCCAATTCTATTATCATAAAACTTGTATTAATACATGCTATCAAGTTTAGAAATCCCTTACCTTCTTAACTTCAAAGAACAATTCCAAAGAATCAAACCAACTAGTCTTCTAATCAACCAAACACAACTCCTAAACCAAAGTGCAAATTTCAGCAACAACATAACAATAACACAGAAAATAACAAAACTTACTTCTTGATACAGTAACTTAAAAATATTTCAAGGGAAGATGATCCCAATTCAAGCAAAATTCCAAAATTTGAGAGGAAATGAGAGAGTTTCGGTGGAGAGAATGAGCAAAGAAAGGAAGAGTTAAGGCAGAAACTAGCCAATGCATAAGGTAATGCCATGTGTAAAATGACTCAGCTTGCTCTAGGGCCACTTGTTACATAAAGACACAAGCCATATATCCTCTCCCTAGCTATCACACATGTTCATCTATGAAGCTACCAAATGTTACAATTTAATTAAGCCACTTGTCATTCAACCAAAGTTGTCAAATGTTAATGCATCAACTATGCCAAATATCACTAACTCATAAGCTTAGATATTCCAATTTTTATGTACCAACTTATCTTGCCACTTGATAATTTTCCTAGTCTAAATGCACATTCTAATACCTCAATTATTTAATGGTATCAATTAATTCCAATTTAATTTAAGTAGGATCCATTAAACCCAAAATTTAAGTCATATGCGATTCTTAATCATATCACAGTTTTTTAACGCCTATCATATATTTACTTTAATATGCATGTAACATGCCAACTAAGGTACAATTTGGGGCCTTACAACTCTCTCTCCCTTAAAAGAATTTCATCCTTGAAATTCATACCTAATTAAAATAGTTGAGGATACTGAGGCCTCGTGGTCTCTTCTGGTTCCCATGTTGCTTCCTCGAGTCCATGGTGTTGCCAAGGTACTTTCACCAAAGGTATTTGCTTATTTTGGAGTTTTTGGACTTCTTTGGCTAAGATAGATACAAGCCCTTCTTCATAAGCCAAATCTGGTTGTATTTGAATATCTTGCACAGGAATCTTATATGTATCATCCGACCGAAATCTTCTTAATATCGAAACATGAAACACATCATGTAACTTAGCTAACTCTTTAGGAAGAGCTAATTGATAAGCTATTGGTCCAACTCTCTCAATAATCTCATAAGGAACAATGTATCATGGACTGAGCTTACCTTTCTTCCCAAATCGAAGCATGTGTTTCCATAGTGATACTTTCAAGAATACCTTATCTCCTACCTGATACTCAATATCTCTTCTTTTTAGGCCAACATATGATTTCTGCCTATCACTGGCAGCTTCCTATCTTTGTTAAATAACTCGAACTTTTTCTTCAGTATCTTTCACAATATCAGGCCCAATCATCTTATCTTCACTTAATTCTTTCCAACACACCGGAGTTCTACACTTCCTACCATATAGAGCTTCATAAGGCGCCATGCTAATGCTAGTCCGATAACTGTTGTTATAAACCAACTCCATCAGTGCAATATAATTATCTCAACTTCTCGAGAATTCTAACACACAACCCCGAATCATATCTTTTAATACTTGGATAATTCGTTCAAATTGTCCATCTGCCTGGGAATGGAAAGCGGTACTGAACTTGACTTGAGTACCAAAATCCTTTTGCATACTTTTTCAGAATCTCGAAGTAAATCGAGGATCACGATCAGAAATAATAGATAGTAGCACTCCATGCAATGTCACTATCTCATTCATATATTTATCTGTTAGCCTATCCAAAGAATAATCACGACGAACAGGCAGAAAATGAGCAGACTTGGTGAACTTATCTCTACAATCACCCATACAGCGTCATGCTTCCTTTGAGAAGAAGTTTAGTGACAAAATTCACAGTAATGTTATCCCATTTCCATTAAGGAATCGAAATAGGATGTAACAAACCGAATGGAACCTGGTGTTCAGCTTTAGCTTGCCGACATGTCAAACATTTGAACACATAATTCACAGCATCACGCTTCATACCCAACCACCAATAATACTGCTTCAGATCTTGATACATCTTATTTCTATTAGGATGCATAGTAAAGATAGTATTATGGGCCTCAAAAAATAAATTTCTCTTTAATTCATCATTTGTTGGCACACACAATTGATCTTTATAATAAAAACCACCATCTCCTTTCATAAAAAAATTTAGGTTTTTTGCCTTCCCGAGTAGCCAAGATAAGTTGTTGCAACTTATCATCAACTCCCTTCCAAAAAAGAAAACAGATCATCAACTCTTTGAGCATCACAGATTTCTTGCTTCAAGGTAGGCCTAGCTTTAAACTGAGCGATTAAAGCTCCATCAGATACAAGTCCCCATTCACCCTGTTGCACTGACAAAGCCGAATTGGTTTTCCAACTTAAGGCATCATCCGCGACATTAGCCTTACCTGAATGGTAATCCATAATGCAGTGATAGTCTTTAAACAATTCCAACCAAAGCCATTGTCTCAAATTATGTTCCTTCTCAGTAAGTGGATACTTCAAACTCTTATGATCAGTGAAGATCCTACACTTTCAGCATATAATTAATGTCACCAAATTTTCAAAGCAAACACTACCATTGCAAGGTCAAGATCATGTGTAGGGTAGTTTTCTGTTCATGAGGTTTTAATTGCCTCGAAGCATATGCAACTACTTTTCATCTTGCTTCAAAACACAGCCCAAACCATTTCTAAATGCATCACTATACATAACATATTCCTTACTAGAAGTGGATTGAGCCAACACAAGAGCTTCAGTAAGCATTCTTTTTAGTTGATCAAAACTAGTTTGACATTTATCAGACTATTCATACTTCACTCCTTTCCGTAGCAATTTAGTCAAAGAGGATGTTATCATCGAAAATCCTTTCACAAATCGGTACTAGTAACCAACTAAACCCAAAAAACTTCTCACTTCTGTCACATTTCATGAAAATCTGCTCGAAGACTTCTTGATAAGATTCCACCGTCAAGGTTTGCTTGAGTTGTAATTAATGGAACCAAATAGTTGCAAGAGAGCTTTGGAAAATTCTCCCTAAGATAGGGGACCACAGAACATTGTTAGCCATCGGTGCCATTAGAGGGCAAGATCTTCTAAATGATATAAAGCCGCTTGAACTCGTTGATCTAAGGCTACCCTCTTAAAGTCAAAAAGTGCTCTGCTTTATAGATCCATCCATCAGGTTATCTCCACTGAAACGTGGAAAAGTGAAAGAAAGGAGAGAATCAGGGTGAGTAGGAGTTCTATTATTGTGAGGGGTAGAAAACTCCCTAGTAGCGAATGGGTTAATATTTGGATTACTATTTTGGGAGTTTCCCATTCGTATAACTTTAAATTCTAGAATCATGGATTGGAGGGAGGAGTGGATTTGATCAAGCCAAGAGTCAACCACATCAAATCGCGACTCATGCCGCCCAAGAATGTCGTGAACCTCTTTTCAAAATTCCACATTCGTCTTTCCTCTAGTCTCCATGAATTAGACATGGGTGCAAGTTAAACTTGGCTCTTATAGCAAGAATGATGTGTAAGAATTTAAGTTAGATAAGGAGAGAAAAGAATAGGACGTTGGGAACATGAAAATTTCAAACTTCTGTAAAATTCACAATGACTAGAGTCTTTACAACCTATAAATAAAAGCAAATAACCACCCAATATGACTAGAGTCCTTACAACCTATAAATAAAAGCAAATAACCACCCACTAACACTATTACCCCAAGTTTTATCCATCCACTAACATTACTGTCCTACTAACAGAACACATAAAGACCCATAAAATATAACAACCCACGTAGCCACCTTAACCCCCACACTAAGGCCTACGTGGAAGCCAACAGAAGCATCCGCAACAGATGATATGCATATAATCAGGCTTTCATTCTTTAAATTGCAATATTCATTCATTATATATGCAATCTTTACTTGAAACCGTATGACTTGAGCAATTTACTACTCCCTTAATTCTGGCTAGATTTTTTGACATATTATCCTTTTGTTTCATTCATGTTTCTTTTGGATCCTTAAATCACATTTCACTGATTTGCAACGCTACTTTGTTATTGCCAAACCCTTCACAAAATCAATTGTCAATTTCCTTTTCTATTATTTTGACAATTTCACCCATTCTTACTTTATTGCAATATCCAACATCCACCACCTCCTGTCTTACCACTTTGTAATGCTTCTTGGTAGCGCTTATTGTTGTGTATCATTTCTTCCAGCTCCCGAGATTTTATAAATTATATGCAAGTAATATGACTTTTACCACAAATCCTTTTCAATTACTTTATCACCTTACTGTTATTGCTCAATAAATACTGAGCTTATCTGATTAATATTGCTATGAGAAGTAGACACCTTATTAAGGGACAAAAAAAAAAAGAGAAAAAGGGGAAGAGGACGAAAATTAGGATGCATGACTTCTAATGCTCAGGAAGATAGCGGTGGAGAAAGTAAAAGGCGAGCCATATTTTATATACATGCGAGTTATATTTGAATCAATAAGGAAACGAAAGTTCTTGCAGTGGTCGCTCACTGTTACCTTTCAATAACACGACGACTATTTCTAAACTCACCAAAATCAAAATCCTTACTAGTGGATTCATATAAATTTTCTCGTTGTCCTCTTCGTCCTCTTCGTCTACTATTTGAATTCAACGGTTCGTCACCTCTGTCATTCATCCTTTGCCCAGCTCGATTATTAACTTGAAACCCTCTATTTTTGCCATGAGACCTGGGACTTGTTCTATCAAAACCATCATTTTGAACATTCCTTCTATCACCCATTTTATTATTGTATGTGTCCCTAGCAAAGTCTCTGAAATTGGCACCTCTTCCACTACGTCCTCTGTTTCTTAGGGACTTGCTTCCCCAAGAATCTAAGTCGGTTTCATCAGATTCTGAAGCAGAAAAGGAATCATCTTCCAAACGAGCACTTCTTTGAGAATTCACACTGCTGGAGTCCCAACTGTTTCCTTTTCCTTTTCCTTGGTTGGAGCCAAACTCATCGCCAAAATCATCATCTACATCAGAATTGACCTCAAGTTCTCCATCTGACCCATAACTTAACCCCCTGGAAGGGGCCCTTGAACGTGTACCTTTATTTTTGTCCCTGATGCCTGAAAGATGACTAGCTTTAAAACTGTGATGGGTTGAAAACTCATCATCTGAATCAATATCCAGTTTATCATCCTCGTTGTCTGAGAATGATGCTCTTCGAGTAGAGGACTTAGATGGTTTACCACGCAAGAGGGGGTGCTTACCAGAACGAGAATGCAAGCTATCATCTGAGCCTTCAAGATCTTCCACATCAGATACCTCCTGCTCAGGATAACTACTCCGTGAAGCCTTCCATGCAGGACTATTTTTAGTATCTAACTCATAACTGTCAACATCATCTTCATCTTCAAAATCATTAAAATGCATTGCTTGTCTGTCAATATTAGGTACAGAAGCATGAATCCTTGGTGTTTGATTATTTAAAGGAGATTTGTCACCCATTGTTGCAGAATCTGCATACTCAAAAGCTGCAACATCTGCCCCATCTGATTCATTATCATCGAAGTCAAAATTCCATGCATTTGAAAATTCTGGCCTCCGGCTAGTTTTCTCCAACCTCCTTTGGGAATCATGCCGCATTTCTCCTATGCTATCATCCATGAATGTATCGGATGGTCGCTTGCAATCACAATGGAAACATGACATGTTTCTTCTATAATTTAAGAAGTTACACCTGCCAGAACAATGAGAAAAAAATACACACAACAATTATTTAGATGAGTTATATCAATAGATATCATAACCCATTTAATAGGTTGCACGAAGTATTTTGCTGTTAAACATATTGAACAATATCTAAAACAGAAGATGATCTAGAATGTTTGATGTAAAGTAGAAGTTGAGATTGTCAAACTTACGCTGGGCATTCCCATTCACCTGGAAGCAACTGTCTTTTTGGCCGCTTGGCATCACATTGCAAGCACTTTGTGTTCTTTGCAAAATTCATGAAATCACACCTAGAAAGATACTCAGCTGTTAGTACAAATAACATACTAATCAAAGAAATTGCTAAAAAACCTAATAAAGAAAAGTAATTAGTTAATGCATCATTAAGCACAATATTAAAGCATTTTATTCTAAGGAAGTCCAAGATTCCAAGTACAGGTAGAAAGAGTCAGAGACAGACTACCAACTGACAACTTTGTTCATAGTTCAATATGTATAAATTTATAACATACTTGGCGCATAACCAATCTCCCTTTTTCATCTCAACATCATTGCGCCCAATTCGCTTCCTAGGAGGAGGAGGTGGCTGCTTCACTTTTACTGGAGGTCTTCTAATCACTGGAGGTGGGAGATTTGGATCTATTGGAACTGCACTCAGCTTTACAACTTCATGAAGCAACTTACGTACTACAGTTTTTACAGTTTTTGGTTTCAAAACTGACTTATTTACAACCAATCCATTTGTGAAATCAAAACCATAGGTTAACAGAACCCGCATAAGGTCAATCGTTCGTGCCTCATCCTCTTTATTTGTCAGTAAAAATGCTCTATCACAGGAACTTCTCAAACTGCAGGTACTGCAAACCTGGAATGCAAATAAGCAGTTGCCATCACAAGTAACTAAAACTATTTAAGAAAATGAAATGAAAGGCATGTGAAAGAAAGAAAGAAAATCAAGTTATAAATTTGTTATGTGAGATAAAAATATTGCAAAAAGATAGTTACATATTCACTTTTCTTTGAGAAGTTGGAGAAAACTGCATCTTGCGTAACTTCATATCAAGATAAAGCAAGAGTTTGAACTATAATTGTCATCTCAACCAATAGCTCTCTTGGAACTAAACAAAATCACACAGTTAAATCAACAGACATTAGACTGGTACACATTCCATTGTTCAGTGAGAGAAAAATGATATTATATTAAAAGTTATAATATTAAAAGCCTACTGCAAAAGACGCATGAAATTTCAGAAAGAACACAGCATTGGCAACATAATACTTACATCCCCTTCATCCAGATGGGAATATTTCCTCAGAAGTTTAGCTGAGAAAACAACCTTCCTGTCTGCACTCGGGCATCCATATCCAACTAACATTTGAATATCCTGTCGTGACAATGACCTGAAGTCAAAATCAGTCCATTACATGTCAAGAAACTAACGTTAAAAGTGGGAATGTATTCCCCTAAATGCATAAAATAGAGTCTGACAAGCTTTAGACAACAATTGGTTGTTAAATACAAAAACGAACTATTGTTATTAGCGATCAAATTGTCATTTAAAATTTTATGTAAGGTCATGAAAAGGCGAAATTAAGTGAAGGCAGAGTACGGGCATACTCTTAGTCTCATTGCTTGAAAGCAACGAGTAACTTGAGGTTCCCAAAAATGCCAAAAACTATTATTCTAACATAACAACCCCAAAATCTGGCACAATTGAAATCTGAAACTAAAATACTGATGTCTTAATCGCGAAGAGCATTAGAAATTGTAGAAAAGATAATCAGAAATCACAGCCACCTGAAAACATCTACCCTACAAACGTTAGAAAGTAAGTAACAAACTCCTACTCATCCCATTACTAAACTGAGGTAAAGCAACCCAATTTCAATGCGCATAATTACAGATTTGTACTCTGAATGAATTAATTAACAAACCTCAAGATGTCGAAGCGGTCTTTGCCAAAATTAAGGCAAGCGGTATGTACAGCTTTGAAATCCTTCAAATTAATCCCACCATCATCGTCGATGTTTGCAGTACCATCCATTACATTAAACCCTACATCACGGACCATTTTGTCCTCATCTTTCCTTCTATGATCAAAGTAATTATGCTGCACCAATCTTTGCATCAACTCTATCCACTCAGGCCATGGGTGCACAACCTCTATTTCCTTCTTATTCGTCATAGACTTATTCAAATTAACGCCAATATCAACTCTAGTACCATCTCTGGTCGATGATTCCAATTTATCATTTTGAGCGTCAACCCGCTCTTGGTTCTGGGAACTGATACATTCTGAGTCCACCTTCTGCTGTTGTTGTTGCGATTGTAGGGTGTCTTTGGACTGGCGCCAAGCGCGAATCCGTTGGAGGCTTTCGTGTTTCTCAACACGCTCACGCTCAATAGCTTCGATTTGATCGAAAACAAAACTCATTCGAGCAGAGAGAGAGGAGGGACTTGGTGGGTCAGAGGAAGAGTTGACGGTGGAGTAGGGCTTAAGATAAAAGAGGGAAAATGGAGGTTTAGGAGTATGGAAGGCGAGAGTTAGGCGCCTCAAGAGAATGAGGGAGAATGGCGTTTGAGCCATTGGAGAGATATAGAGCAAGTGTTAGAGCAAAATCCTAAGTATAGGAAACAGTAGAGGGGATGTTTGGAAGTAGAAACAGAGACAAGGCCTTAAACCCTTGTGGTTAGGGCCAATGTCTGGTTGACGAGAGAACGGAGAACTTGAGAAAAGAATGGTTTGGCCATCTTTCATTCACAAATTAGAATAATTTAAGTAAATAAACTATTTTTAACCATAGTATTTATTAATTATTATACACTAAATATTAAAAAATGCAAAGTATAAAAATCGTTTTTAAATTTAAACAATAAATTGACATTAGAAATAATAACAAAACTTTACTAAAAATTTTGATGAAATTTAGAGTGGAAAATCGTATATTTGATTAAAATTTAAAATTATTATTTCCTTATTATAATTATATCATAATCTAGTAAATTAAAAATATCACATCATATATACAAAATTGGTAACTCAATTATTAATAGTAAAAAAATGTTTTTATTAAAAATTTAGGAAGTATTAATATTATTTTGAAAACGTTAACGTATAACATAATATTATAAATAAATACAAAAACCTTTTTAAATCCTTCAAAAAAATACTAAGCCTAATTTGAACCTTTTGATCTAAATTAGTAGGAATAGCGTGCTTTGTACTGGTGTTATGCTAATCTATCATCGCAGCTATACCAAGTTACCTGATGCAATGTACTACATTGCCTAAAGGAATAGTGGATGACAAAGACAAAGTAAGAAGGAACTTTCTGTGGGGAACAACTCAAGGGACAAAAAAGATGAGCTTACTTGGGTGGGATGCTGTATGCCAACCAAAAAGCAGAGGAGGACTGGGATTAAGGAAGCTTAGAGACGTAAATGCCACCTTCTTCCTCAAATTTGTCTGGGGCCTTATCTCGGGCAGCAAAAAGCTGTGCTACAAGGTGTTAAAGGCAAAGTAAGGGTGGAAGGACAGCCAAATCCCGTAGGAACTCCACAGAACAAAAGCTTTTAAACTGTGGAGACAAATCTCTTTGATTTGTAACACTGGAATAAATAGTGTCAGATGGAGCTTAGGAAATGGCAAGACCACAAGGTTCTGGTATGACCAATGGATTGACTAGGACACACGCCTAATAGATCTCATAACTGCTCCACTATCGCACTTGGAAGCAAATCATAATGTGACAAGCTACTCAACTGAGAATGGCTAATGGAAATGGCGAAAATTTATGTCGAACCTACCACAAGAAGCCTTTGCTAGAATTGCTGCTATCCCACCTCCTCATGCTAACTTGGGAGGAGACTGTCCATCATGGAAATACACTGTGACAGGAAAATTCTCAGCGGCTTTGGCATACAAGGTTATTAGCTCACAAAACTGGTCTAGTGAAGATGGAAAATGGAAAGATGTGTGGAACTGGAAGGGACCGGAGAAGATCAAAACATTTCTCTGGCTTTTGATGAGAGAGGCTCTCCTAACTAATCATGAAAGGAGACACTGACACTTCACAACGGATGGTTCGTGCCACTACTGTGGAAATTCGGAGACAACGTTGCATGTGGTCAGAGACTGTATCCGAAGTCAAGCACTATGGACAAGACTGCAGGACCAGTTTCCTCCTGGATTCGCTAAGTTTTCAAAGTCCAAAGAGCGCAGACTAGCCACGGAGCTTGGATACGGTTCTGCTTCTGTCTAGTTGTACTAGGCCATTAAGGCCCCAGTGCTTTCTTCCCTTACAGGGAGCCTATTAGTGGGTTTTCTAGCTTAAAGATCGACCTCTGAAATCAAGTTCTTATACCAACTCTTATCGAAGTTAGCCCGGAATCTCTCTGAATGCTAAGGGCTTTGCCTGAGCTGAACCATTGAAGCAGCGCGTCGTGCTATAATCGGACAATTCCGAAGAAATGGTAAGAGTTGTCGCGGGTCTCCCTATTACCAGGAAACCTACAGAATTAAGAATGGGGGGAGGAAAAACAAATCCTAAAGGTTGGGCACAAAACCTATCCCATGTTCTAAATGAATCTATCTTTCTAATAGTCTGAGAGCGATGAACTGACCTTTGTGAAAAAACTTTTTGATAAACCCTGATAATTGAAACTGGCCATACAAAGGAGAGCCCGAAAGAAGAGGAAATCGAAGAGCGAACCCTATTTCAATTTAACAAGTAGAATTTGATATCGCAGAGTCCGTGCCTTCCATACCACCACAAGACTGGTCGTTCTTGGGCGAATCCCGCCCCTAAAATAAGGGATAAGGGAAAGGTGGTTGGGTTCTCTTTCTACATCCCTTTTGATATGATGGGCCCGACCACCTATTTCATTCGACGCTCAGAGGCCATATCTATCTAAAGGTGATGGATGGGAACAAAACCTATCCCATGTTCTAAATGAATCTATCTTTCTAATAGTCTGAGAGCGATGAACTGACCTTTGTGGAAAAACTCTTTGATAAACCCTGATGATTGAAACTGGCCACACAA
>JANITX010000008.1:9962228-9976139 GCA_027564395.1 Erythroxylum ulei
ATAAGAATTATTCTGCTTAAGCAATTACTTGTCCTAAACCATCTCAATCATGTAAAGCATTCAATCGAACACCTTGAAGGCAAAACCATTTCAACCCTATCAACACACAAACCGCTCAATTTCCACCATTATTTACATGCAGAACACTAACAAAAGATCAATCAAACCTAAATAAACAAATAAAAGCCATTAAATCAGTCCAAAAAAATTAAAAAAATTTGCATAACCCACGGCTTACCTTCGGCACCACCAGAGGAGAGACGACAGGGGCAAGGTTTCGCCAGAGAAGACGGGGCTTGTGGTCGTCGGAGACGCAGCAGCTGGTCGGACCACAGCGGAGGACGAAAATCACTAGAGGACAGGAGAGAAAGAGAAGAGGAGAGTTGGGCGCACAAGGAGAGAGGAGAGCAGGGACGACGCGATTTAAATTTGTTTTCGCGACGGACCAACTCCATCGGTATAATAAAAAAATTCCGTCGTAGAATTAAGCTTCTGAACCTAATTTCACGATGACTTCTTAAACCATACTGACGGATTTTTTCCATCGGAGAAAAATATATCCCCGACAAGTGTACCGACCGAACTTGTATTCCGTCCCTATTTACAGAAGGAATTATATTCATCAGAATTTTTCCGTCCCTACAATTTTCGCGAATCTTTCCCTCCAAATTTAGCAACGGATTTTTGCACCGTCGCAATTTTCATGTCACATTCCGACGGAATAAGGAGTCCTGTCGCAATTCACATACGATTACTGTTCAGTCGCAATAATTTCGTCGCTATTTAACAATTTTCTTGTAATGACTCATGCGGGATCCAACATTTGTGGTATCAAAGCAAGATGAGGAATCGATGTTGGTTAAAGAGATTATAAGGAACCACGCTCAAGTAGTAGGATTATAGTATTTTGAAGAGTTGGATTCCGGAAACAAGCGGGATCCAACATAGGCGCTTAGCACGGTGGATTTGCCCCGTGTAGGTTCAGAGAGAAGGACTTAAGGAATGGGATAAGTCAACCGCGTTAGCCAAAAGAGTCTGAGTTTTGTATTGCTAAAAATTGTATTTTGTTGAGTTTGTTTTGGGCTTGTATATAACTTTGGATTTTTGTTTGAAGGTTTCTAATAACCTTAATCCAGGTTGGTTTCTGAAATTATGATATGTATTATATGTATGTTTGAGATTCTAAAAATGCATGTGTGAAATGTTTCGTATGTTTTTGGAAATGTTTATTTTTAAATGCTATGCTTTCGCGAAATGTTTTGCTTTGTTGTACTGTTTTGTATAGCATTCATACATCCTTCCAGGGGGTATGTGGGTGTTACAATTAACAACACAATTAACACATGTTTTCGTATCAAGTAGGGTTCATCTAGCCTAAATACTAATAAAAAAATTAGTTACACATCGACAAACATAAAATCAGATACACATATATAGAAAATTGAATCGCAAACAACATAATCATAATTCTAAATCTTCCTAAGTATTCCGTATCGAGTATTTTAATGATGTAGACATCCAATCTTCCACTCTAAAGGATCTATTGATAAAAACTCCACGTCTCCCACTCCTCAAGCTCCAAATCGCCTTTGCACTCTTTAGAACGATGGTTGTCGCTTCCCTCCTTCAATTGCCAATTTCTTTTTTAAATGGAATTATAGGTTTTTAGATTATGCATGTCTTTTGCACTAATGTGCATCGGATTGTACATAATCAAAATTCTCTAGACATTGCAAAAGTGCATGGCCACAGGAAAGTGCACATCCACATGCAAGCCCGTGCATCCCTTCAGACTGTTGAATCTTCATTTTGCGTTGTATTTTCATCCAAATTCTTCTCCTTTAAGTCCTTAAAGGCAATTGTCATCTGTATACACACTTGAGACAAATCAAGTACCAAATGTATACCAATTGTATAAAATATCAAGAAAAATAAATGAAATTTGGGCATAAAAGTATAGTCAATTATGCATCTACCAAATATCCTTGTCCTCAAGCAAACTATTAAGAAAATTATAAATTTTACAACATCAATCCATCTTCAATTTCAACCTGTCCATTTATATTATACATCATTATATCCTATTGATTCAAATTAACATAAAATCAAAATCAAGTTGTCCTAGAATTAAATTCTTAAGTAATATTAATAATAATCACATCAACAATTGAATTAAAAACAAAAGCATATCTTTTTTCACCTTTACTAAGATTTCACTCAAAGTAGTCAAGTGTTTAGGGTGAAAAGCATCTAAACTCTCAATCAATACATAGTAGAATTCTTACCATAGGCTTGCAATAAAATCATATCTCCACCACTTATGTACAAACTGGAAATAAAAATAAAATGTGTAGGTTGTAATAAGGCTTAGGTAGGGTATGATTTTGTTAATAAAAAGGGTTAAATTGAAGGAAATTTACTCAAAGAAATATTACATGACTTGTTTACAAAACACATAAGTCCTTTCATCATAAATCGATTGGTACCCCATATTTTTATTTATTTTTGGCTACAACTTCACAATCAACCTTATTCAGTACCACAATTCAACATGTATTGGACCTTTCACACATTTCAAGTCTCAATAAGTAAATAAAGTAAATAACCTTTAAGTTTCAAAATAATAGAAAAGTCTTTAAAGCAAAATAGGATAAAGGTTAATATGTGGGCTTAGTCAACAAAAAAGCTAAGGCTCAACTTAGTTATTCGTAGAGATCAATTTGAAGGTATGGTAATTTTCATAGAAATAGGTTACATGGAATTAGTGAATCTAAGTACGTTTATCATATTAATGCTTCTAATTTAAAAAATATGGTCTCAATATGCATAATAAAAGCAAGTTCTAAAATTATCCTACTATACAAGATATCACACACATGAAAGAATAACAAGAGCTTTTAAATTTTATAAAATTCACTCTTAGGCTCAAAAGCTCACGAAAAAAGGGTATATGTATGTAAATAATATGCAAATTTAATTTAACTTGAAAATTTCAATGATTACGAAAAATATGACTTAGAAAACTAATTTTATCTTAACCATAATCTTTTTGCACACCAATTCAAGATACTATTCAATAATGACATACAGAATTTATGGATAGATTCAACCAATTCAAGATATCAGTTAATAAAATTTATAATCAGGATTATAGTAAACTTGAAAAAAAAAACAGTTTAAAATTTAGTAAATGCATTCCCACACTTAAAATTGGACATTGCCCTCAATGTACATAATACAAGTACATATGCAAGAGAGAGGGTGGTTTAGCACTTTCCTAATTGTGATGATTTTTGAATTGAATCCATCCAATGTTAACTTATCCTTGCAAAAATAAAAGAAAATGATAAGATAAAATAAATAAAGGAAATAAAAGTGACATTAAAGAAGATAGTAATAGAAACATTGTTAATTATAATGTTCAGAAGGAAAAAATAATTAACGAAAAGAAAATTAAAAGATACACAAAAGATAAATAAAAAGAAGGACAATATCAATTAAAACATCTTATGCATCGCATGATCTTGGCTGATCTGACGAGGATGGGTGTTCCTAATGATGATCCTAGATATATGGAGGAGCTATAGATGAGGTGCCTTCTTGAGATGGTAGAATCAGACAAGCAACGTCAAGATGGCTTGCTATTGATTCCATCAACTCTCTCATCTAGTTTGATGAAGTCTCAAGCCTATTTATCTGCTCCGCAAGTTTTGCTTACTAACTCTCCAACCAAGCTATAGTCTGCCGGTCAGGATGAATCTCCTCTAGTGCTCTTCCTCCCATTTGTGATGGTAAGGACTAAGGTTGCTGGTAGTTCTCTCAAATTCCTCCCAATGATGATGGCTCATTGGGCTCCCCTAAAAGTTGATACATGCATCCCGTAGGTCCCCGATGTCGACAACCATGTGCATATGATGCATAATAGTCAAAATGAGTGCCTTTATAGTTTTCATCTTTAGCATCGGCGGTAGCCGATCAAGAATTCCCATCCAACATGCTAACCTTGCCATGATGTGCTATCAGAGCAAGTTTACACTTATAGGGAGATGATATTGTTGGCCCAAATTAGATTACAAAATTTAATAATTTGATTTTTCCTCTAGATGTGCCTAATTAGAGGGATGCCAAAGTGAATCAAGTAGGAGGAGAGATGCCAGTGCCACCTTAGAAGATACAGTTCTTTCAAATGATGCAATAGGCTATTACTATGGCTTCAACCTAAGGTGATTCTAGGGCAGAATGTAACTATGAGCGGATTTGTAAAGTGGGTGTAGTTTAGTTTTAATGCATTATAATCCTGAGGAGGCTGAAGCATAGTGAGGGTAGATAGACTTAGTTTTAGACTGTTTGGAGTGTACCTCAGAAAGAAGGTTAAACTACATTGTTTCATTATTCTAGGGCATTGCATTGACTTAGTGGAGATTAATAAAGAGATCTATGAGTCACAAAAGACGATTTGGTGAAAGTTCCATCGAGATTCTAGAGTTAAATACACTGCATGGATATATTAGGATTGAAAGAAGAAAAATTTTATCAGTTTGCTACAAAGGAGATGTCAGTAGCAAATTATAAGGATCACTTTATGATTTGTTAACTAAGTATACATTAGAGGCCGTGGCAAATATAAAGGACAAATGTTATTGATTTAACTAGGGTCTAAGGATAAAAATTCATTTGGGTTTGAGAGCTACTACTTATGATTTCAAGAAGTTACTAAAGATTGCACTCAAAGTAAAGGATGTGAGAAAATAGGGCAGAAATAGAGGAGAGCTGGAGGTAGCTAGAGAGTCATTATAAAGAAGGGAGTTAGTCTATTAAGAAGGGAGCTAGTATTTTGTGGTCTGCTAGAATGGGGGATCGAGGAGAGCCGATGCTACAACAAGTAGGAGTGGTAGTTTCTACAGGTTTGGTGGAGATCGAGGAACTGATAGGGATTCAAGACAATCTAGTACTGCTAATGCACCATCAATTAGATTAGGCAAAAGAGTTAGTTAGAGTTTTAAAGGACCTTTTAGTAGAGGATTTGGAGGGGTACATAGTTATGCTACTTATGGGAGACTTCACAGAAGAACACATTAGGGACCTATTGGGATCAGTTAGGTTTATTATATATATAAAGAGTAAAGACATTTATAGAGGAGCTATGTGATAGTAGGGAGAACTTCAGGAGTGAGGGAAAAAGAGATAATATGTGGTCAAAGTGCTGCTTTTCATTCAAGTAAAGGTTTAGGTCAAGTTAGTAGTAGAAGTGGTGGTAAAGGAGTTGGACATGGACCAGCAGTGGCTATAAGTCCAAATGGGACATTGATTGACCTAAAATGTGTTAGTCAATATTTAATATTGCAAGTACACGGCATAGTTGCATCTAGTACAAGCAAATAAGGGTCGACCCTAGGAGAACAATGAATACTAGTAATTGTTGTTGTTCTATTATCTATCCTAAATATTGATTGTCGTTGAATTAAGAAAACTCAAGTTAATTAATTAAACTAAACAAGCAGCACGAATTAGGCAAAGAATTGGTGACACTAGATTATATCAAATAATTAGTATCTAGGCATCCAATCCCTCTAAACCCTTAATCGATTGATTGTTTATTATGCAATTGTGTTGTTAATTAGTTGGACTGTGGAGATTCCGAAGGTATGCTAGTAGCTAACTTTGAGTCTACTAACAATTAATCCTAAGTTCTCTAACTGAATTACTCAGGTTAAAACTTATAGGATTACATTATCGTATTATGAATTTCTCTATTAGGTTGGACCCTAATCTAAAATATTTATGTTGTCCTATCTCTAAGATAGTAATAAACTCTTTCCAATTATCATGGATCTATTCAACCAAGAATTTCTCAATCACTAAGTACGAAATTAGATTAAATTCTAATAAAGCAGATTAATAGATAATCATAAAACAAATAATTAGATCGTAACAATCAATCAATTCAATTACATTCACAAAATAATCAAAACATGTTAAAGTATTCAACTAGGGCTTATCTATCCTAAATACTAACAGAAAAATTAGTTATACATTAGAGAATAGGAAATCGTATCCATATATTTAGAAAGTAGAATAGAAAAAATCATAATCATAATTCTAAATCTCCTTAATTGTTCTCTATCATGTATTCTGTTTTACGCTGCCTTTTCATTTGAATTCCTCACTTTTAAGTCTATGAAGGCAATTATCACCTATAAACACACTAGAAGCATGTTAAATACCAAATATACAACAAAAGTGTAAAATATTAGGCAAGAATACATTAAATAAAGGTTAAAATTTATAGTCAATTAATCATCTATCAAATATCCCCGCACCTAAGTTTTTGCTTGTCACCAAGCAAACTATAATCAAAATTATAAATTTCGCAACATCAATCTATCATTAGTCTTAACATGTCTAGTCATACAATACATCATCATATCATATTGAATCAAATTAACATGCAATCATAATCAAGTTGTCATAAAATTAACTTCCTAAGTAATATCAATAATAATCACATCAACAATCATATTGAAATCAAAAGCATATCTGTTTACACCCTCACTAGGATTTTACTCAATGCACTCAAGTGTTTAGGATGAAAAGTGTCAAGAGTCGCAATCAATGCATAATATGATCCTTTCCATAGGCTTGTAATAAAATCACATCTCCACCAATTATATACAAACTAGAAACAAGAAATCAAAAGCTCTTTATGCAGGCTGTATTGGGGCTTAGGTAAGGTATGAATGGGTTGATAAAAAGAGTTAAAAGTGAAGGAAATTTACTCACAAAATATTTCAAGATTTGTTACAAATATGCATAAGTCCTTTCAATGTAACTCTATTGGTACCACTTACTTTTAATAATTTTTTTATATGCTATTTTTTATATGTTCAATTTTGATAAAAACAAGTTATATTCTGATAAGAGATAAGCTCTGATTTGATTCAAACCAAATTATGTTCTAATATAAGTCATATTTTGATCTAAAAGGATTATATCCTATTCTGATATTCAATTCTGATACTTGTACATTCTGTTTTGATATTTATGAGCTTTGCTCTGATGCAAGAATGTTCTATACTAATTGATGAATGATATTCTGTTCTGAGACATAATGTTTGGATTACTCTGTATTATGAACAATTAAAGATTATTGTGATATGATTTGAATTTGTATCTATGAATGTTAGACAACGGTTAGAAACAGTTGCCATTATGCAATATGTTTAATTATCCCCACTAAGTTATATGCTTAGCACGATGGTTTTGCCTCCGTGTAGGTTCTGATAAGAAGGTTAAAGACTGGGACAAGGACTACCACAGTAATGGAATTGCGATTAGAATTTCATAATGGTTAGGCCTCTATAATTCCAAATTGATTGCAAACATATGTAGCTATACTGATATAATGGTAATTGGAAGGTAAGATAATGATAGCGATACATGTAAAAGCTATCAAGATTAAGTTTTGTGAGTACATACTGAATAATGGGATCACCATGACAAGTGAGAATATTAAACACATATGTATTATATGTGTAGAGATGATATAGAAAGTAATCTATGACTTACTGAATATTTGTTGGTAATAGTTCCCATAGTTCTATAGTGATCAACCAGGGATAGATTGAGATTGTTAATGGTGTTAGTATGGCTGATGAATTTGAGGAAAAAGAAGAAAAGCATGATCGTGGCATAATCCCCACAATCGAGGACAGGCGCAAAAGGAGAAGTGATGTCCAGAATCAAATTAGATTAAGGTATCTTTAGCATGAGCTATCAATTGGTGAATTGTCATAAATGCATCTCTAGATAAGATGTAATGATCTTGTTGGAACATACCAAAGTATGAGAGTAAATTAATACGTTTACTATTCCATTGAGTTTTATTATAAGGAATATACTAATTGTGTAAGATATGATAGAAATTGGTCTTATTAAGAGATCATGAATAGTTGGAATTCATCTTCTTGAGGTATTAAAAATGACTGAAAAGTGCTGATGAATATAGTTGATTGATAAATAGTATGTAAAGAGTAAAGATGATTAAGGAGAAAAATCTTCTTTTGATATGTAAATAATAATTAAGCCCCTTAACTTCATAAAATTACATATTGGTCCTCCAAGAATTGAAATATTACTATTAAGTCCTTTAACTTTTAACAATTTGCAAATAAGCCCTTATGTACTTCAACTTTTCCAATTAAACTTTCTAAATGTCCAATAAGTCTATAAATCATGTCTAATCACCCCTAAGGTATTAGAACACATTTAATTCAACCACCATGGTCATATCCATCCATTGGACTCAATTTTTCACACTTAAAAGCTTACAGGTCAGAAATCTCCATGATTTCGCATACTAATGAACTCTAAGTTCATGTAAGGGTATGTAACATTATAAATCATTACATATATATCCAAAGAACTTAAATTCATATTTGAACTCATACACAACTATGTATATATCAATATACAGTAGCATCTCTATGTACCGGCCAATACAAAAGGGCTCAAATAGTTCGATGTTACATGATCTAATATGTATCATCTTCATTTGTAGGTCTCGATTTCTCTAACTTTTTGATAAACTGTATATACATTTATTATTGAGGATAAAAAGATGATCATCTATATTAATAAATAATCATAATATCATAATACATAAAAACGTATAAACATTTAAGGAGCAAATACAACGATCCTTAACCACTACTATCTGAGCACCTTAACACGGCCACACTAGATACATGTTTAACAAACACTAGTGGGCGAAATACTTTAGTCAATGGATTGGCTAACATCTCCTCAGTCCTGATATGCTCCACTTCTACGTCACCTTTCTGAATCAACTCCTTTCTATTCATGTATTTGACCTCTAAATGCTTAGACCCTGTGATATTCTTATTGTTGTTACTGAATAACACTGCAACAAGATTATCACAGTATAACTGAATGGGTCTAACTACTAAATCTACCATATACAACTTAGAAATCAAATTTCTGAGCCAAACCGCCTATGTGGCATTTTCATAGCATGTAACAAACTCTACATGCATGGTCGAGAAAGTTACCAGTGTCTGCTTGACATTCTTCCACGATACTGCACCATCTGCTAACAAAAAAATGTACTCTAAAGTGGATTTGTAATCATCTGGGCATATAGTAAAATCGAAGGTTGTTTACCTGTGAGGTTTAAATCGTTGATTTTTTTGTATGTCAACATATAATCCTTAGTACCCTTTATGTATCTCAACACTCACTTAACAACATTCTAATGGTCCACACCTGGGTTATCCAGATATCGACCCAACAGTGCAACAACAAATACAATGTTCGATCCAGTATTCACCTGGGCATACATTAGGCTAGCAACTACACTAGAATATGGGACATTCCTCGTAGCGTCTCTCTCAACTTCATTGTTTGGACACTGTGCAAAGATAATCTTTATTTGAGATAGGTGGTACAACAGGTCTACAGTCCGCCATATTAAACCTTTGTAACATTAGCTCAATGTGTGCTCTTCGTAAGAGGCTCAATGAGTATTAAGATCTGTCCTAGTGAATCTGTATATTGAGGACAAAAGATGTTTCACCTAAATGCTTCATGTCAAAGTGTTTGGCCAAAAGTTGGTTCACCTTATGCAACATGGTCAGATCATTTGATGCGAGCAAGATATCATCCACGTACAATAATAGGAAGATAAGTTTACTCTCTCTTACTTTATAGCTTAAGCATCTTTCAACTTTGTTTTCCACAAAGTAGAACGAGGTCAAAATCTCATCAAACTTTAGGTATCACTGTCTGGAAGCCTGCTCAGACTGTATATTGATTTGGTTAATTTATAAACTTTGTATGTTGCGTCTTGATCCTAAAATCCTTCAAGTTGCTACATACAGACCTCCTTATACAAGTCGCCATTTAGAAAAGTGGTTTTAATGTCCATCTGATGTAGCTCCATATTATAATGAACTACTATTGTCATAATCACTCTAAATGCATCCTTCGAGGATCCAGGAGAGAAGGTAACATTGAAGTCAACTCCTTCTCTCTAAGTGAATCCCTTAGCAACCAATTGCGCCTTAAACTGATCAACTTGATCCTATGTGTCCTTCTTGGTCTTAAATAGCCATTTACAACTGACAGGCCTGCAATGCTGAGGTAAAGAAACTAACTTTATGCCTTATAGATTGCATCTCATCATTCATCACTTCCCGTCACAAGTCTGCATAGCTAGAAACAACTTCTATAAAAGTAACTAGATCCACAACATGTTCTATATCATAGTCTTGTTCACCCAAATAGACTATGTAATCTGATAAGATAGCAAGTCATCTCTCTCTTGTGGATCTCCGCAACTGTATAGGTTCTTATACCTCAAGAACCCCTTCCTAAATAGGTATAGGTCCCTGTGCTTGCATAGGCATGGGACTAGGACCTTCATCCACTAGACCTGACTGTATAAGGGGTGGATACAAAATAATCATGGTATCTGTCCTGCTATCTCCTAGAGGGTGCGAGGATCCTCCCTCATTAGGGACATCGTATTCCAAAAACTTAGTCGTATGCGATTCCACTATTTTGGCGCCTCCTTTTCTACAGTAAAATCTATAATAACCCTTAGAGTGGTCGAGATAACCTAACAAATATTAACGAGTTGAACAAGGCCGCAACTTTCTCTCAAAAGGATTATATAAACGTAACTCAGCAAGGCAATCTCATACACGGATGTGTGAAAGTTTTGGTTTCCACCTTTTCTAAAGTTCAAAAGGCTTCTTTGGTACTTAAGTACTCGGGACTCTATTTAAGATATACAATGTCATCTTAATGGCTTGGCCCCAAAGGTATTCGAGTATGTTAGTCCTACTCTGCATTGACCTCATCATGTCCTTTAGGATACAATTATACCTTTCGGGCATAACCATTTTGCTCAAGACTACCTGACATAGTGAACGGAGTCACTATTACAACCAATTCCAAATACCTGGGAAACAAACCCTTTTCTTGTCTTGCAACCCCATGTTTGCCATAGTATTCCCCTCCCCTATCAGATTTGACAATCTTTATTAATTTTTCCAACTGATTCTCAATCTCAGTCTTAAAGATCCTGAATTTATCAAGAACTTCAGACTTTTCCTTAGGTAAGAACACATAGCTATAGCAGGAATAATCATCTATAAATGTCACAAAATATCTAGCATTGCATAATGTGACTATATAGGGATCACTAACATCTATATATATGAGGTGTAATAAACTAGAAGCACAAGTTAACCCCTTTTGCTTTATTTTGTTCAAGTTACCCCTGCAACAATTGATACATGTTTCCAGATCACTGAAGTCTAGAGTTGGGAGAATGTTATCCTTTATCAATCTCTCCCTGGAAATGTGGCCAAGACGTTTATACCAAAACATGTACGATGTTTCTTTATGAAGTCTCTCTTTTGAGTAACAGGTTCAACAACATAAGAAGAGGCATACATTTCATTAGGAGTAAGACACATTCTATATAATCTGTAGGATAAGAAGGCAGTTTCGATATGTCATGCATTGATAGAAATATTTACAACCGAAATATCAAATACAAAATGATAACTCTCTTTATTCAAAACTGATACAGAGATCAAGTTCTGTCGAAAAGATGGTATATAAAAGGTGTCTCGTAGAACTAGTACAAACCCTGTATCGAGATTCAAAACTACATCTCCTACATACAAAACACCTACCTCTTCATTGCTGCCAACCGCCAGCTTCTTCTCTCCTTTAGTAGGCCTTCTCGTGGATCTTATCCCCTGTATTGTGGAAGCAACTTGATTAGAAGCTCAACTATCTAGCTACCAAGAACTTGATGTTGCTATAGCTACGTTGGATTCATGAATCATATAGGCCAAGGAGTTACCTGATAGTTCATGTTTAACGTTCCAAAGATTGTGCATTGGGCAATCAGCTTTCCTATACCCCTTCTTCTTATAGAATAAGAAACTTATACTCTTCATATCATGTGCGCCCTTGGCAATACTAGACTGTCCAGTCTGAATCTGTGGAGAGGGTTTAGGTTTCTTATCCTTACCCTTAGACTGTTGGGGCTTCACCTTTTCCTTACCTTTGGCAGCTCCATACAAGGCTGTATAAGGAGAACTTTTAAGCTTCTCCTCAGTTGCAGCATATTGAGAAATCAGGGCATTGATTTCCCGGGCCTCATCCTGAGAGATGTATGACGTCACCAATATCTCAAACTCTCGTGGGAGAGTATTAAGTGCTTGATGCACTATGAGTGTGTCAAGAATGGGTACATCAAGTGCCTTCAATTTACTTTAAAGGTAAACCATCCTCATAATGTACTCTCTGACGCGTCCTTCTCATGTATACCTCATAGAGAATAGCTCTTTAATCAAGGTACTCTGCTTCATATAGGAAGACACCTTGTACCTCTGGGAAATACTATCCATAAACTCCTTTGCTATAACTATGTCTGGTAATCCAGTAAGAAGATGACCCAGGAATGACCTCTTAATAGTGAAATAGCATATCCTATTTGACCGCTCTCAGATTGCCATAGCCGCCTTATCAGCTTTTGAGATGATATCAGTGAGTGAAGAAGGTTTCTCTATATGCATCGCCATGTTAATGTCGTACAAATCCAAGGAAAACTCAACATCCTTCTTCCACTTCTTGAAATTGAAACCAGATAAGGTCTCAATTATGACAACATTGTATTTCCAAATACATTGTTTACTCAAAACGTTAAATCAATATTTATACTGAGACTCCGATCACACATATTATGAAACACCTGTAGGTTGAATACATAATATATGCGATTAGACCTCTACATAAAAGCGATCAGAGTATAAACTATTAACTCTGATGACACTACCACATGTGGGTGAAAAGATCATTCAAGCAATAGCTTTCTTCCATCTAATGCCTTTATGTACATTTCAAAATCTCATATAAGGTCAACACCTATGGGTAGAATAATCAAGCATCAAACTAGAGACATCACCCTATATGCAAGCGATACAATCCAAATACTGACTTAAAAGGCCACTGTGGTGACTGCAATCTCACTAGCACCCAAAAAAAACCACAAACATAAGGGATACATCTTTATGTTATCTTCACATTCTATATGGGCATAATGTATGTGAAAATCAACTATAAATGCATAATCAAATAATCACATACTAGTATTAAAAACATTGTCTTTAAACTTTATTTGAGACTTTTATCTTAAAATTCTCAACAAGAGTGACTATTGTGCTTTCCCAAATACCGAACCTACCACTTGAGACACAAAGTGTCTCCTTTATGTGTAGTTCGGAGCATGAAAATTCACTCAAAATTAGCTTTAAAACTTTTTTTTCGAAATCAAATTACTAATGTAATAAATCCAAAAAAATTGAAAAATCACTTTAAAAATTTCCCCGACTTGGAAACTGACCCGTAAGGACCCGCGGCAACCTTACGGAAATTTTGAAAAAAAAATTGGTACATGATCCTGACGTTAGCATGACGTCAACAATACTATGCGCTAACATCATACATGCGCGTGCACGCGTGCCAACACATGCCCACACGCACCCCAGTGCTTGTAGCGCACGCACCCATATGCGCCCCATGCGTATGATTACTATTGGCTCGTGTTTAACACTCGCAAATGCACCTGTATTGTATGGCACATGCTATGCACACAACGCCACGTGTCCCCATCCTCTCCATCCACGTGTCAAGACAGATGGTGGGCACATATGATAGACGGTGGACGCCAATGATTGGCTCTTTGTTTCGATCTAAAGATCAAACCCTTAGAAGCCGAATAAAAAATAATTTAATTCCAAGGATTGCAATATAGGGTACAACCTCGGGTCGTCTCTCTTAATCGGAACCTAATGAAATGGACCTAAGCTAGCC
>JANITX010000008.1:9990811-10001236 GCA_027564395.1 Erythroxylum ulei
TTTTCGTCGGTTCCAAGAAGTGAGACGACCCGAGGTTGCATCTTATACTGCAATCCTTGGTATAAATTATTTTTGACTGGTTTCCAAGGGTAGATTTTATAATCGAACGACGAGCTGCGATCACTTAACCTTGAAAACTTCATATATCACTATCATTTGTTTCATTTTCTATACTACGTTCCTAAGCAATTTAAAACTATAGACGCATAGCCATCTTAAAATTTTGATCTCAAAGTCACTAGCATAATTTCATGCCAGATCATGAATTCCATGTTTAACTTTTCAATTCCACTTTGCTTGTACACCGTAAATCTTATCATTTCCACCTATGTCTCTATTTCTTTCTTAGTCAATTTATGAAACTATTTTTGTATCCATATCAATTCAAGTACATATCCACAATAAAATATACTCATCAGTACCCTTCTCTAATGGCGAGGAATTAGGTGCAGCAGATCCTTGCAAAATCCCTCATTTTCTTTTACGAGGTAGCATCGTACTCCTCCAGTGTAACCACTAATGTGTAGCTTACATTTCCTTTTAATCTTAATTCTTACATGTATGCATCATATGCATGTCGCTTAATGAAATCAATCAATTCATAATACAACAATTAATTACATAGTATAACAATTCATCATATTATGCATTCTAAGCCTAGGAAAAAGCCTAAGCTCTGATACCAAACAATGCTAGACCCGTTTTTGAAGCCCAACATTCAGAGTCATAAAATGTGAGCATATTACCTTATAGGGTCATTTCAATGAAATCCCATTAATCATTCATCTTAACCATCATCCTACAAGAGTGGCGACACCAGTTAGTCGTCATAATCAAACTCATTGCTTCAATTTCATAGCAGATTTTGGAAATCTTCAAACTAGAATTTCAAACTAAATTCTTCATAATATTTGTAGCTCTATGTCTCTAGTTTATTTAGAATTAAGAATCATCTCATTCGAAGCTCTACATATCAAGATATGATTAAAATAGCAAAGTATGTTCAGTAAAATCTCCAATTCATACTCTTCCAACTGATACCCTTAATTTCATTAAATCAATCTTTTTGAAATCAATATCAAAAGTAACAAATTCCTAGAGAAATGTGTTAGAAATCTATTGGTTTAAAAATCAGGTCATTTGGAGGTCGGATGACAAAGTTGTGGCCAAAGGCATCAAATATGTTCAGAGTTGGAAAATCCTTCGGGTGTGCTCGCAAGGAACAAAAGTGTGATCGCAAGGTTGGTGGTGCGCTCGCAAGGAAGGCAAGTGCGATCCTAAGGATGGTGGTGCGCTCACAAAGAAGGCAGGTGCAATTGCAAGGATGGTGCGATCGCAAGGAAATCAAGGTGCGATCGTAATCGAACCTTTCCAATTGCAAGGATGGTGCGATTGCAAGGAAATCAAGGTGCGATCGTAATCGAAGCTGTCCCGTATATATATACATACATATCCTCTATGATATCACTAACATCAAATGATCATAACTTTCAACTCTGATGTCAAAAAATCACATACTATATACCATTGGAAAGCTAAGAAGATAAGCTACACTTTCATGCAAATCCTAAAAAGATATTTTGCTTCCAAAAGGATCAAAATTTCCATTCAACGTAGCTGTCCCGTATGTCCACCCTTTACAGCATCACAAAATTCTAATGCTCATATCTCTCAACTCCGATGTACAAAATTTTCGTACTATATAGAGTTGGAAAGCTAGAAAAATAAGCTACAAAAATTCAACCTAGCTTAATCCAGATTTTCCCTCGAAGTCAGAACACACATTTTCCCCCTATGAAAACTTGAGAATGTAATGCACAAACTTGGAAGGTCATAAGCCCAAAACACAATCATATTTCATTAATTACATCTAAATGAGTTCAACAAGCTTTAATTACAACTTAGCATTCACATCACTAACTTAAAACAAAATACAAAAGGATGCTCAATTTCGATAAGCCTATAAAGTTATCCAAAATGTTCACTAACTTAGTACAAAAGATCTCTAGATATCTTGGAGTTTTCGATGCCTTGCAAGGTTCAACACTCATCTTTTTTTTTGCACCTGAGGAGTGGAAAAATATGGGATGAGCTACAAAGCTCAGTGGCTAATATATTTATAGCCATCGGTAATTAGTCACAAATTTAGGCCATCGGTAATTAGTCACAAATTTAGGCATGTGTATATATAAAAATCCAACAATTCAAGCATTCTCAATCTATTCTAGCAATTCAAGCATTAATCAATTTAGCTCAAAACTCATAACACACAACATAGACTTTAGCTATTAAACATAACACTCAATCATACACCATACTTAACAATTAAAAGATTCGATGCACCAATAAATGGCTCAAGAGTTTCGTGGAACAAAATAGGAAAATCAAAGTTTACATCATGAACAAAACGAGTCCAAATTCTCAAGATCTTGTGGCTTTAAGTGGGCAACCGGGAGAAGGCTATAGGTCGATGTGCATGTAACTAACGAAACGTGCTCCTCTCTTACCCAATCATAAGCAAATTTATGCTCAATTCAATCATATGCTCATACTTTCATGCTTTTTCTTCTTTTCATTTAATTTCCAAATGTTATAACCTCTTTCAAGGTATAACATAATTACAATGCATCATGCATTTCCAATCAAGCCATAACAATTCAATTTCAAGCAAATCCATTTCAAGAAATCAACATACACACATATAGGCAAGAATTTGTCCAATCATACAATAACTATAAATAAATTACCCACCTAATTTGCTCAAAAATCCAAACTCATGGTTGTCTTTCCCCTAGCTCTTGGGTAGGATTCTCTTGGTTTCCTAAAATAAACCAAGTCTCATTCAAACCAATGTTCCAACAAAAATCCATAAACTTCAATAATCGCATAAACAAATAAATAACAAAATGGGCTTAGATTTAACCTACCCATAGTTCATCTAAGCTAGTAAAACCAAACCCTAGTTCTAAAACCCACGAAAATCAAAATGGGTCTCATCTTCTTTCTCACATTATTTCCAACACAAAACCCTAATCTCCCTTCTCTAATCCCTTTCTCATCAAAGCAAGAAGAAAAGAAGAACTTACCTATAACAAGCTTGATTTCTCTTCTTTTTCTTCTTCTTTCTTTCTCTCTCACGATTTTCCTCTTCTTCTTCCATAGCTTCCACGATTCTTCTTCTTCCCCTCTCTTCTTTCACGTTTTTCTCTCTTCTCTCTTTCTTTCTATGATTTCTCTTCTTCCTTTCATACTTCAAGACCATTTATTTGGTCTTTTCCCCATTTTACCCTTCATTTACCTTGTCCTTCCCATTTTATCCCCTTATGTCTATTAAAACTAATATCTTATACTTTTAACTCCTTAACTAATGATCATGGAAAAATTGAAGGAATTTCATATTATTTGCTTCTATAAAAATATTCCTCATTGTCTTAAGTTTCTAATGACACCAAAATCATTCAATTTGGTTTAGTAATCTAAAAGTTATGCCCCAAACATTTTTTGAACTATTCTTATACTGAAACAGTCTTCTATGCTAAACTTCCATCCAGGAATTGATATTCTTAGAGACTGAATTGAAACTCAATTTCGTCAGAAAATTTGTAGCCCTAAGTCTCTAGTTTACTCCAAATTAAAAATCGTCTCATTTGGATAACTAGAGCAAAATTTATGACTAAAACACCGAAGCATACTCAATGAACATGTTTCAACTACATTTTCCAGCTTTCAACTTTCAACATTTCACATATTATCTTGTACCTAAGCCATTTCTTACCTCATTTCTAATTCAATATTTCTCCTTTTTCTTTACTATAACTAATTACCGACAATTTCTCATTTAATAGTTCTAACTTTCAATAAGAGTTTGGGGTCCAACACAAAATCCCAAAATACAAAAGATACATGAACAATAATTTGCTCAAAATGCGACTAAAGCCTTGTTTTACAAAACTAGCTTAAATTACAAAAGTATGCATAATTGGAGTGATGCCTTGACTCTTGGTTACTCAATCTCATGCTCTTCACCTAAATATGGGATAGAAATGGAGGGGTGAGCTTAAAGCTCGTGGGTAACAGTTTATAACAAAAAAATAAGCAAAACCTTTGAAACGTTCATTTGTCAATATACAGTTCTAATTGAAGTCATAAAACGTATCGTTCTCAAATTCTTAACCAAAATTCACAAATTACAAATCATGTATGCATCAAACTTGTTGACATATCATAGGCACATAAACAAATCATAATGGTTTGGGTAGATCCATAAACATGACAAATTACACATTTCCACATAATGGTCCTGTGTAGTCGTAAACTTGACATACTATCGCAATCCCACATAGTGGTTTTGCATAGACGTAAACATAAGGGAGCCTATGAACGAGCTTCGTGCCACTAGCGAGCAGGCGGGAGAAGCTTTTAACTTGGTCAACGTGCACGTAACATACTTGAATGGATTACACCAAAACCATATAACATGTAATTCATGAATTGAAAACAGTTTGTCCAACTAGCACATTTTGGAAACTTGTTTTTAATGAACATGAGATATTTCAAAAACCATTTCCGAAAACATGATTTCATAAACATGTTATCTTTAAAAAAAATCATTTTCAAAGTATTTTAATAAATCATTAACACAATTCATATATCAAACATTTAGCAATTTCTCAATTCATTCAAGAAGCAATAAATGCAACATTTATGATGCAATTGAAATCATTAAGCTTCCTTGATTCAAAGAAAACATTAGTGGCTTATTTACTCTATTATAAACATGTACCCACCTTGAATTCCTTGCTTAAGAAATTGGCTTAAGGATGTCTTTCTTCTTGATCCTCTTGTCTTTCTTGACTTCCTTTTCATAAGCAAAAATCCTAAATTCAATAGGGTTGCTAAATTGAAAACCCACAAAACATATTCAATAAAATTAATCCTAGAATACTTAAACCCATGCATTTTCTAAACTTCTTAAACCAAAACCCTTCCAAAAATCCAAAAGATCAAGTAAGACCTTACCTTGAATCTTCACCAAATGAAGAGTTTCTTAGCTCTAATGAAAGCTCTTCTTTTCCTCTACCTTTTTTTCTTCTTAAACCACCTCAAAATCTCTCTTGAAGGCTAAGAAAAATCGAAACCTAGCTTATTTTCTCTTCTTTTTTTCTCTTCTCCACAAAAACTCTTTTCTCCTCTCTTCTATTTTCATTTTTCTCTCTTCTCCCTCAATTCACGTTTTTCTTCTTCCTTTAAAAGCAAGACAACACTTCTTTTTCTAATTTTTCCCTTAATGATTGAGAAATGTCCATTTTACCCTTCCTTCCATGCCTTATGTCTTTTATACTTAAATGTCTTGCCAAAAATACCCTCGAACATTCTTATAACCTTAACACTTTAATTCCATTAACCCATGCAATAAATCCTACTAACTTTACCATAATAATTAACTCCAAAAATAATTAAACTATCAAAACCTCAAAAATTATTTTAAATCATGCTTAACTTCAATGAAAAATTTTCGGGGGCCAGCAACCAGGAGGGCTCCACTCAAGTTCTCAGGATGGGTCCTTTTAATATTGGCTAAATCAACATAATGAGAATCATAAAGTTAAATGAAAGGATATATATCCTTTTTTATTATAAATTGTATGAAACTTGTTGGGTTGAAGAATAAACAGTGAATTGTTAAATCTTATACATATGATGTATGAGATGTAATAACAATTCATAAGAGGATGAATACAGGTATTTAATTATATTTACTAATGACTTAGTCCTATTAATTAAATAAAATATTAATTTAAAATTCTGAAATGTTTAAAGTGTTTAAATTTGAGTAAAAATTAAGTATTGAAATATTGACGCATTTTGATGAGGTCGATATGGTGAGATTTAGTTGTTTTTGGTTATCTGTAGGAAAAGAGATTCTTTATTAAATACCTCCACAACTAAATTTTATCATAGTATAGATTTGTATATGAAGGAAGATGCAATATGAGATTTTATGTAATACAATTTTTATTTCTTTTATAACTAAGCCTAAAATAATAAAACTTACCTTTGAAAATTACAATTAAATCAATTAGTAAGATTTAATATTAGAAATGAAATGGTTAGACTTTGAAAGAGTCCAATTTAATGATTTTGAGATGTGATGCTTTGTTAAAACATATATTTTCCATCAAGTTTAGAATTAAATTGGCTAATATAAAGTTATGAGATATCCAAAAAGATTAGATATGATCATACAAATCCTAATAAACAAAATATTTGTTTCAGTGAATACTTATAGAAGAATGGTTCTTAAGTTAATTAGTGAGAGTAAGATGAAGTTTGAAAAACTTTAAACCTCATGACAATACATCCAATTGGAATTAGTGCCTTTGTTGATATATTTAATATGTAGTTGAAAGGATACAAGATGTTGAAAGATTCACTTTCATAATAAAAGTGTTGGTTTAAAGATGAATGTAGATTTTTTATATCTACAAGAAGGTTAATAAGAGTATAGTTGTACTCTTCAATGGAAGTGTGTAGAGACATACTGCTCATAAAGACCAGAATTTCATATTTTCAATTGCTGAATATATGATAGTCCAAGAACAATGCTTATTGGATATGAAAAGGTAACAACTTAATTATGAAAATTGGATCTATAGAGATAGATATGGAAGTTATTTACCTATTCCAGTCCAACTACATAAATAATGTTCTAAAGATATTTAGTCTTTGAGATGTCTAATACTTGTGAAGTATTAAAGATATCTATTTTTCTATGTAAAAGTTGATATTTGAGTTCAACATTATATGGATGTTAACTTTAGAAGCGTCAAGGTATTTTTGCTTATAATATTATTTTGATATTGCAAAGATTCCAATATGGCATCATTGTTAATTAAGCCATAATTTATTTTTCATTTAGTAAAAATTATTATTTAGATTAATAATTCTTTGATGAACTTGATGTAGTTTCCTGTATTGTTAAAACAATAATGTACTATAAAACATTAAAGCCATTGTGCGAAAGGAGCAAAGGTCTTAATAAATATCTAAGTATACATCTATGTTAATTATAATGAGAATTGTGGTCATCATATAGAGTTATTGTATAAGATACTAAAGCAATTGACTTAATGTAAATGGGAGATTGCTGGTGTATATCTTATAGTCAATCAATTGGTTGTACATTTTGTGACATAATTAGTTAAAATATTTATCTTTACGTATTTTATTAAATATATTTCATATATAATATTGAAGGTAAAATCTCTAGAATAATTAACGTGTAATTAAAATTGTAATGGAATCATAATTATAGTATTCAATTTGTATTTATGTATTATTTCTAAATTATTCTTAAATGTAGTTTCATCAAGATAAGATATTGATAAAACAACACAACTAGCACACATTATGTTTCTTTTTGTTGAAGAAAGTAGTTGATCTTATAAATTAGAGTATCTCTCAATAAATGTGTGAGTGCTTATTAAAGAATAAGTTCACCGAATTGAACCAATTTTAAGTATCCTTAATAAAATATTACTTAAGTGATCTGTAGATTTCCTTATTATGGAAGTTGTATAAAGAAACCTTATACTTAAGCTTACCAAAATATCTCATATGGAAATTACTATATTTTTTATACTACTTATTACCTTTTCTTTTAAGGATAGCTCAATTGATAGCACTTGGATATAATATAAACCTTATAGAGATAGCTGAGTAAGTCAATAGAAGATTCATTAATTTAATGTAATTAAGGAGAATGTTACATTATCTTGAGTAGTTATGATTTAATGAATTCTCTAGCCAAATTAAATTGAGATTTGAAAAATATTTTCAAATATCAATTATAAGTTAATTACTAATTAGTAATAATGAACATGATTGGATCTCAAAGAGTATAAAATAATTTCATATTCTAGGTTCAATTAGAATAGTAAATGATGAAAGAATTAAATTATACATCAAAACCATGTATAGATATGTTGAGTCAAACCACTTTGACATTCCTAATATTTAGGTAGTAATAACGTATTGCTAGATATCAATCTTGATCTATTATTATAAATTATTTAATCAAAGAGTTAAAGATAAATTAGAAGCAATTTGGATTTACCTAATTCTAATTATAATTTACAATTATAATTTATAATCATTACCAATGTATTAGGAGTCTAATATGTCACGCATAAAAGAGCATTTTAAAAAGAGAAAAATCTTTAAATTAAGTTAGACTTAATTGTCAAATTTGAGAAACTTCAAGAATTAAATGTGAGATATTTAATTTTATTAAAATTAAACTATAATTATAATTAGATTTATACTTTAATTCTAATTAGAAGTTTAATTTAAATAAAAAAACTCTTCTATCTTTCTCTATAAACAGAAGAAAGAAGGGGAGATAACACTCTAACCTTTTCCTCTTAAGTTTTAAGTTCTTTTTCTCCTTTATATGGGTGCCATTAGAGGCTAAGTGCAACTTGTAATTGATAGTTTGAAAAAAAAATTATGTAAGAATCTGAATTAAGTACATTTGAACTCTTTTATTTATGATTTATATTTTTTAAGTTATTCAATTAAAGTGATCCAAACAAGAAATCATAAAAATTATTTTTTTTTCATTGTGCTCGTAATTAAATCATACTTGGTTTCCCAACATATAATAGGTACATAGAGTCATTTATTGTTTTATCAAAATTACCTAACTTTGAGGATGTGAAAATTAATTCATGATAGAAATGATAGCTTATGTTCAAGAGTTCAACTTTCATACATTAGTTCCAATTAAAGTAGCATTTTTTTTGTTCAAATGAATTGAGTATCTAACCATTTTGACGGATCTCTTCTTGGTTAGTGGAGTTGGAGTAAACTAGAGACACGAATCATGAAAATGTCTTGGTGTTTGGGCATAACAGACATCTAATCTGATATTCAATATCGCTTGAATTATCCTAAATCATCCGATATGATTGGATGACTCGATCATAAAGATTATGAAATTTTTAATGCTTTATGGAACATATAATATCTCTTTATGCATTCAATGAAAAATTTTCCATTGATAGTAGATGAAAAATTATCACATCTTGCCAAACTTGACGTATCAGAAATGTGGACTTTATAATAATCTCTTCCAAGTCTATAGTTATGAGGAACATTAGAACTACTTCCTTGATTAATATAGCTAACAGCTAGGCTTAGTTGGTACATTTAAGTTATTATTAATTTGAACTTCTCCTCTCTCTTTTTTATGCAATAGGAACTTTTCTCCTTTATGTTCTTTTAAAGGTGAGAGCATGAAGTTGGAGAAGGAAATAGTTAACTCATGAAAGAGGAAGCTCACTCTTAACAGCATACCATTTTCCTTGACCTGTATACTTCATAAGAATTACGTATTTATAAACTGCACTACAAAGGAAGAATCCATCATGGAAACTCTTGCAACTATGGTAGTTAAAAAATCAGCCTCAAAATATAGAAGTTAACAACCTAAAAGAAATTCAAATATTATTCTTATTATGATAAAATAATAGTTCTATGATAAATCAAGTAGATTTATAAGACAGACACAAACACATAATTCACAAGAATGCATTTATCAAATTCAAAATGGATTCAACTGTGCATATATTAAAAGATTCATAAAGCTTAAAATTAGAGTATTCATAGATTTAAGAAGAATTCTTAAACCATTATCATTGATAATAATATGCCAAGTTAGTATTTACATATGAATTAGATTCATCTGAAGGATTTGAGTCTTTTTACAAATTAGGTAGACCAATTCTGTTGGGAGATAAACACACAACTCTCTAAAAGATCAACAAAAAAATTAACGGCAAGAAATAACTCTTCACGTTGTAGCAATAAAAACAATATGAGAATAAGAGACTAACAATGAAACAAACACCAAGATTTAAAAGACAACCCTTCATTATAAGGGAAAAACGATGGGGCAAGCTTATAAATAAATTCACTAAACTCAATAAGGATTTATAGAAAAAGTTTATCACTCACCTCCACAATAACAAGATGTCTCACAAAGATTTAGGATTGGAACTAATGTTGACATCAAAATCAACAAACTCCCAAACTAATCCTAAAAACAATCAAACAAGGACGAGAATACAAACTTTTTGCCCTCTCTCTATTGTTCCTCACTTTCGGATGTCATGGTTGCACTCCCTGTTGGACCCCGGATTTTTAGAAGAAATTAGAAATATTAAAATGAAATGAAATGAGTGTTTTTGTATATGAATTGTACTATAGATGTTATTGTGTCTTAAGGAAAATTAATGAGAAAACACTTGATTAGTTTTGATGACTTTGATATTTGAGTAGCTTTGTATGGGTTATGAAAGTTTAAGTGAATGAGATGAATGAGTTGATTGAAATGGAAGTTGAAAATTAAGAAGTAAAGAGTGA
>JANITX010000008.1:10027475-10040527 GCA_027564395.1 Erythroxylum ulei
CGTTGGATTAAATGGGCGGTTGGGATGGATTGCGTGGTCGTCCATCCTAACTCGTCCTTAGTATATATACTTAATAACGTTAATAGAAATCTGGAATTATTAGCATTTGACATACTTTTCGCCTCATATGTCTAATATAATCAAGGCATGTCAGATGCGAATAATTTATATATAAGAAAAATCTATAATTTAATAAGTTTTAGATATAAATCTCTTTATATTAAAAAAATCACTATTCCCCATATATAAAGAAAATATTGAAATTGAACATAACATCTAAGCAAGATGCTTAAGTAGAAGCTTGTTTAAAGATGACAAGTAGGATACGGGTCCATATTTAAAAATTTAATCGAGCGAACATGCCCAAATTGCTAATAATGTAGAGCATCAAGTAAAAGTAAGAATGTTTGATCCGGAGGAGCAATGTTATAATGACAATATATCCCACGTTCAAAATTAAATTAAACAAAGGATTAGAATGGTTTATATGCTAGAAATAATCCACGACCTATTCTCTAACAGTTTTGAAATCTTATGAACCATGTCGTGGTGGCTCGATATGGGGACTCATTGGTTATGACTAATTGTGTGCCAATATGATACGGTGAGACCTTGTCATGCAATAAAACATTAAAATTCATAATTATCAATTTAACGAATTGCATAAACCAATACAAGAAATTAATACAATTAGTGACATTTTATTAATAAAACGTCATGAATTTTAAAGACTTTTCGTGACGTTCAAAAAACGTCACTAAAAGTTTGAACTGCGACATTTTCGTAGATTTGTAACACTTTTTGCAACGTAGAAACCACAACATTTTGTTGAATAAAACATCACAAAAAGTGTTCTTAAAAACGTTCTCCTCCAGGCTAGGAGTCAGGTCAATTGTCAACCAAACTCTGACTCCATGATCTTTGTAATGATACAGTATGAGATTGTGGGTTATTATCTTTTTAATTATATTTTACTTTGATTGACATTTCAAAATTTATAATTAATTTCACTAGTAATATATTTCTATACAATAGAGTGACAACGATGGAGAAGAGTGTGACCGGATGAAGCTATGGTATCACACTCATTATGATGAAAGTAAAGGTCAATGGACAACTACCGAATGCAGAGAAAAATGGATGAGTACATAGTTCATTTACAAATATTTCTTAAATGAGACTCTGTATCTAATTAATATTATTTTTCAAGAATTAATGTGTAAGGAATTGACAAATTCAATAGAACAAGGTCATCTGATAACAGAGGATGAAGTGTGTGACAAAGTCTTAGGCACTAGATCAGATTACGTTGTTGGCATGAAAGTTGGGCCTTGACCATAAGGGAAGACTTCGGTCAGAAAGAGACTTCGAGAAGAACTAGAGGAGTCGAAGAAGGTTAATCAAGAGTTACAGTTTTAAGTCGATGAATTGAATTAAAAAAATTGAACAAATGCAAGATCGACTGACTACCGAAGTCGAACAACAAAGAATTGAATTTGAACAACAAAAAAAGCTCTTGGAACTTTTTTGTTCTACACATAATATTCATTTATGTTAGATATAGTACTCATACTGATATATTATATACTTATGACTATTTACTATACACTTATGACGTACTTTTGATATTAATTAGTGTATTATGACATGTTTGAGAATTGTAATTAAATAATACATTGTTTGCAGGAATGAAATTCTTTTGATACATGAATAATTATTTAAATTAATGATATACTAAAAAAATTGAAGAACTATTAAATAAATAAAATTCATAAATAATATTGAATAGTTATTAAATAAATAAGATTTATATTTATTAAAATTAAAAATTATTAAATTAAAATGATTTTCAAAAAATTAAAAATAATAATAATTAAAAAATTACTATCTGCGACGCTTTTTGTCGAAACGTCGCGGAATGTTATAAACGTCGCAGAAAGTCACATTCTACGACCTTTCCAAAAATGTCGTCGAACGCGATTTTTAGCGACGTTTCCAAAAACGTTGCGGAATGTGTAATCTTTCCATGATATTTTATGAAAAACGTCACAGAAACCTTTTGCCTACATCACATTTGACGACGTTATTTGTGACATTTTTAAAAACGTCGCATTTTACATTCTATGACATTTTTTGAGATTTTGTGATGTTTTTTAAACGTTGCAAATTGTGTTGTTTTCTTATAGTGAACGCATAATTATCTATTTAAGATATTATATAGAGAGAGGTAAAAAAAATATAAACATCTCTTAAAAAATTCTTACTTTTTAGTGTTTTTTTAACTTTGATTAAATTATAACAAAAATATATATACAATATGAATATTATGATTGTACCAACCAATGTTATTTATATAACGATTTAACATAACTCTTAAACTCAAACAGAACTGATTAAATCTGACCCTAACTAATAATTTATCATAATTATCTTAAATTACTATTTTAAATCAAATATAATTATTCAAGTCAAATTTAAGAGTTAAATCAGATTACCATATTATTGATATTCAGTTAATCCATTAGTTTATAAAGCTATTTATTCAATTGTAGACATTTCTAGAACATCTCTAACAGAAGGACAAATAGTCAATTTTGAAAGAACTTATTGGCAACCTCTTTCGAATATGAATCTACAATTGAAGAACTTACGTCAGTATCTTAATTTCCTTTCAGACATGGGTTTGATTCACATTCCACGTTCTGATCAATATTTAGCATCTAAAAAGGGGGAAAACAGAGTCTTTGTCTAACATTTGATATTCAAATCATGAGTATTTCAACGTTATTTTTACAAAAATTTAAAAGAAGAGTATTTCTAAACTAAAAAATAAATTTGAGAATTTTTAAAGATTATAGATTTTTTCCGAAGTTTTATGAATCATATAGGAGATCTATATTGTTTACCCTTATATGTGTGTGCGTGTGTATATATATATATAGCTTAAAGAAGAGATTACTACTAAAATATTGTTATTTTATGCTCTTGCAAGCCAATCAATTGGTTGCAATTTGATATATACATTATTATTTAATTAATAAAAGGCATTCTTTATCTGTATGGATTAATTTAATTATATTTGATGTCTTAATAATAAAGGTAAAATCCTTTGAATAATTACTGTGTAATTGAAATTATAATGAGATCATAATTATAAGATTCTGTTTACATTTATATATTGTTTCAAAATGTTTCTAGTTGTAGTTTTATCAAGACGAGATATTGTTGAAACAGAAAAATTAACACATATTATGTTTCTTTTTTACGAAGAAAGTTATTGATCTCATAATTCAAAGTATGGAGATACTTAAATTAATGTATGGGTGCTTATTAGAGAATAAGTGTTGTGCCCAAATAAGTTCTAAAAATACCTAGGCTATCATATTTGCAAGTATACGAGGTAGTTATAGTGATTACCCAGGGTCGTCTTCTACGAAGATGAACTTGGTTAACTTAAAATAATTTAAAATGCAAATAAAAAAATGCAATCCTAAACATTCTATCCCGATTTGTTGAGTGAAAGCTTTAAAGAAAATCACAGACTATTCAAACATGAATAGAATAATAAAAATGGAAGACTCTTGATAATTAATTTCACTAATTTAATCTCCTATGCGTGATTAAGGGAAATGATTGGATAGTTGTCTTACTAAAATTAACAACTGGGTTCTAAATCAACTCGAATAATAAACTAATCTAACTTTCATATTCAACAAGTTATTATTCGAATTAATTATGGAAACCTAACTACTAATTAACATTTAAGTTACTATATTTTTAATTCATAACCTAAGCATCTATAGTTTCTAGTTCCATATTAAACTTTTCCTCTTGGTCCTTCGTTTAATACTAAAATGATGCAAAGTTTGGTCATGCTATTATATCCATTCATCTCAGAAACCAGAGCAATAAGACAACAAAACTGTTCATCTAAAATAGCTACATTAATTCTCAAGAAAAGAGATCAACTCATCACAGATGTCACAAGATTCGTCATCATTAAACTCTTAAATCCCATCTTTATCAGTATAAGTGAAGTATGTAAGCAATAAACCAAGTAAATAACCAAGATAAACTGTCAAAAGCTACAGAGTATGGATTCGGTTAAGCTAACATAATAAGAAATTCAATTAAAAAATAGAGAACAATGCAATAAATAAGGAACAAAGTAAGCAAACAAAGGTTGTTGTATGAATGAGTCGCAATGGTCTCCTATAACTCTCATACATTCTGCATTAGCTTTTTCCTTTTGCTTCTGGTTGATGTTCACCAATACAATTGAATGTTCCCACTACCTTAATCTCTGTTGCTCTTCTTCTTCACTGAATCTCTTTGTTTGCCTTATCGTTTTCCTTTCTTTCTCTCTATCCCTCTCTTCCCGAATGTGTTTATCTGTGTAGAATGAAGAATGAAGAGTGGAATGAAAGATTAACGCTGCCACCATCCTATCCTTTATATTTGTAGCCTCGTCTAGGTTTAGGTTTTTGTATTGTCCTTCCTGCACATGACACGTAACAATTTGATAAATTAAAGAAAAATGGATCACGGGAGTGCATGAGGTGTTCACGTGGTGACCCGTGACCATAGCTACACGAGGGTGATAAACGTGGTCACGGGTGACTATGGTTGCACAGTCATGACTCACATGGTCACGAGTGTGACCATAGCTACATACCCGTGATTCACATGGTCATGAGTGTGACCATGGTTGCACACCCATGACTTACATGGTCACGAGTGTGACCTTAATTTGTGACATGCAAGTAACTTGTTACACTCATTTTCATGCAAAATTCCTTTGATTTCCAATATGCTATATTTACAATACAATCCAATTAACATCCGTGCAATATTCATGTCATTCTCACCCAATTCACCACAAATTTAGATTAAAAACTAACCAAAATCAAGGTATGAATGCAAAAAATTAAAAAAAAATTAGACACAATAATTTCCCACACTTAAACTACGTTTGTCCTCAAGCAAAATAAAGAACAGTGGACTATACAATAACAAACAAAGGAAAGAACAAATTTTCCATATAATAGTCAAAGATATCAACGATCATTTCAATAAACACAACCTAAGAACTTGAAACTCATAATACTCCATGAACAATTTATTCCAATTTTCCCATATAATAGTCAGAGATATCAACGATCATTTCAATAAACACAACCTAAGAACTTGAAACTCATAATACTCTATGAACAATTTATTCTTCGCGTATTTAGCCAAAATCACCAAGTACTTTTATTCAAAGAACCATCAACAAGTGTGATAGAACTCACTCAACTCTCCATACTCTCAAGTATTCAAAGGTAGGATAATATATTCACTTATTTTTCATTTCATGTAAGCTTTTACCATAAGCTTACTTACCAATTCAATCTCTACCACTCATATCAAACACAAACATCAATCCGAAGGTCTTCATTTCAGTTGTAATGGGTTGGGCTAAGGGTAGAAAAAAGGAATATCGTAGTTTAAAACCACAAAACAAATTGAGCATTTAAAGTAATTATTCCTTAAACGCAATCATACACATTCAAATGCTCAACTTGTTTAAATAATTATTCCCTAAACCCAATCATACACATTCAAATGCTCAACTTGCCTTATGATGGGTGCAATGAAAAGGATAAATAATTAAGGTCAAGGCTCATATTTTGAGTTTAAAGAAAGAAAATGTTTCACGTTAAGCTCAAAGAGGATTCACTAAAGGTAATATCAAGGTTGCTTTTTAAGCAAAGGGATAAATCCTAATTGACATCATCATTTCAACGTTTTCATAAAATTATGTGATCTTAACTAGTATTTGCAAGCAAGTTATAGAGTTCCTCAATCATAAAAAAACACTCTCAATAAAGAATACTTGAATTGGTGTTTAATAGTTCAAAAAGGCTCAAATTCTTACCAAATGAAAAATGTCATTCATCTATCACAACAAGCTAATGTCCTTTTGACCAAAATCCATATTTGCCTTCATCATTTCAATGTTTGTATAAGATTATGTGATCTTAACTAGTATTTGCAAGCAAGTTCTAGAGTTCCTCCATCATGAAAGAATATTCTCAACAAAGAATACTTGAATTTGCATTTAATAGTTCAAGAAGGCTCAAATTCTTACCAAATGAAAAGTGTCATTCATCTATCACAACAAGCTAATGTCATGTTAACCGAAATCCAAATTAATCGGTCTAAGCTTGTTATTATACTCATTCACTCATATTATGCATTTCTAATCCCGATCGAGTTCATTTAATGATCATGCACCCCCCACTTGAACATCACACTATTCCTAATGTGATACAAAAAAGTAAAAGAGGTCTAAGACAAAAGACATAAATTAACACAAATAAGGACAAGCATTTAAACTAAAAGAAATTAAACTAACAAGAAAAAAACAAAGGGATAGAAATATGACATGAATATGGGGGTGATCATTGCATTGATCTAGTATGGAGCGTGGTGTACTGTATCGAGGAATTAAGATAGCTGCAAGGAAAACAAGTAGAAGAGACAGAAGAGTAAGCCTGTGCACACAAAGAAAACAAACTACGTTAATGTTTACTAAAAAAAATAACAACCAACAGATAATTGAAAAACAAACAAAAATTAAATAGGTTGATTCTGTAGCATCTTGTAGCTAGACGCCTCAAAGGTCATGCTTAAGGTGGGTCACTCAAAGTGACTGATGCCACCGTTTCCTCCTTTTCATGTGCATCCGTCTCCAAGAATTCTCCAAATACTTCCTCAACTGCATCCATTACCAATTGGTAGCATTCATCACTCTCTTTAACCAAGTCCAACTTCTTTTCTTCTTCTTCCTGCAAGGCGAAATCAAACTTGGCAGCATTAACTTAATCAACAAAAGAATAATTTTCAGAAGCATTAGAAATAGGAATAGGTTCAACATTAAAGATTGAAAATTCCACAATTTCTCTTAAGACTGTCATGGTCAATTTCTCATTATTCACATCAACTAAAATGTTGGTAGTGGCCATAAAAGACCTCCCTAGGAGTATGGAGTGCTCTTTTTTTCCTCCTTCACTTCGCCCATTTCTAGGACAAGTCTATGGACACAATCATTCCTCCAACTTTCACCAACACGTCTTCCATTATTCCTTTTAGGTAACGCATTGACCTATCAACTAATTGTAAACACATTTTTTAGGTCTTAACCATCCCAAATCCAATTTCTCATAAATAGAGTGAGGCATAAGATTTATGCTTGCTCCAAGATCAAGCATACCCTTAACCTCATCACCATTACCCATTGATACTTGCATGATAAAATATTTTGGATCTTTCAGTTTGGGAGGTAAATGCGGCTGCAGAATTGCACTTGCTACTTCATAAACTAACACCATTTTGTTAAGCTTAAACTTTTGTTTCTTAGTGCTTAGTTCCGTAAAGAACTTAACATAAGCCGGAATGTTCCTAATCATATCTAACAAGGGTAGATTAACATTGACCTTAAAAAGCATGAGATATAGATAGGAAAATTGCTCATCTTGTTTCAATTCCTTAAGGCGACTTGGATATGGAATTGGTGGTAGATAATGATTCGTCGCCTTATGCAGTTTTTGTCCTTCATTGTCCTTGGTGTTATGCTTAAGTTGTTCACCTTTTTGGATGTGAATTGAAGAGTTTTCCCTATTACTTTTCTCATTCTGCTCATCTTCTTCTTTACTGAGGCTTTCCTTTTCTTGATTATGAGTATCAGATAGCTCAGAAGGAAACTCAACATGATTGTCAATCAATTTATCATTTCTCATAATGGTAATTACTTGGGCTTGCTCGGGTTGACTGGGCAACCTTCCCTTTTGATTGTTATGCATTTGAGCTGCAAGTTGTCCTACTTGATTCTCAATCCTCTTGACAGATGTGTTTAAGGAGTTGAATATCTTGTTGTTAATTTCTTGATTCTGAGTTGTGACCTGAATGAGTGCATTAAGACTTTCCTCCAAAGAAGACTTTCTTGGTAGGTTTTCATTTGAGGATTGCCCTTTGAAAAAACATTTCCTGTGAAAATTCTGATCTTGTGGTTGGGATCGATGGATTATTGGTTTTCAAAGAGAAATTAGGGTGGTTTCTCCACCCAGGTTTGTAAGTGTTCGAATATGGATCATTTCAGTCCCTTAGTTAAAAATCGTTAAGTGAGTTCACTTGTTCTTCCCTATCGAAAGGTTTGTAAGAATACGTACAAACATTCGCTCCATGACCATAAGTTCCACATATACCACACACTTCTTGATTGGGAATGTTCTTGGGTAATCTCGTAGTTAGCGTCTTTACATACCTCGTTAACTCAGCTAACTACATAGCCAATTCTTGATTCGCTCTCACTTTATGAACTCTAGCTCTTCTTCCCCTCACGCTCTTTGGTTGAGAATTATCTCCTAATATTTTGAAGATTTCATACTTTTCTTTAGTTTTCCTCTCTACTATAGCTCCTCCTGCTGCATTTTCCACTATGTACTAGCACTGCTGCGTCAACCCATCATAAAAGAATTGATTTAACATGTGAAGCAGGAAGTGATGGTGAGGAAATTGGATTAACAAAAGTTTGAAGCGCTTCCACGCCTCATGAAATGGTTATCCCTTCATCTGAGTGAAGGTTGCTATCTTAGTATGCAACTCAAGGGTCTTTTGATGGGAATAAAATTTTCCCATGAATTTGTTGTACATCTCCTACCATATAGTAAAAGACTCGAAAGGAAGGGTAATGAACCATGCCTTAGCCCGATCATTTAATGTGTATGGGAAGCATCTCATTCTAAGTTGATCTTCATTTAATCCATCTAGCGGAAAGGTTTGGAGAGTGGTATAGAATTCCCAAATGAAGTTTAAAGGGTGTTCATTAGGAACCCCACAAAAAGGTGGCAGTATGTTATAATGGATCCTCTTCAATTCATAGTTCCTAGCTACCTCTCCCAAACGTATGTACGAAATGGCAGTACCAATCACCAATCTAGCATACTCCTTCATCACTAACTGCCTTTTTCCCATCTTTTGGTTATTAATTTGATCTTCACTCTTGGGTTCCTCGTGATCGTCTTCAAAGTCCCCTTGAAATCGTCATGTACGATGTATTTTATCCAAAAAAAAAGGACGAGTTCTCTATCTAAAGATCTCTTTCCTAGCATAAACCAAGTGAATTCACTACCTAAAGTTCTCCTACCTAACACAAACTAACTACAGAAAGCACTAAATTAATAATGATAATTACAAAACATGTTAACAAAATAACACAATAAAACATGCATGCATAAACAAACAAAAACAATCAAAATTAATTTAAGTCTGAAAGCTAAACACCTCCCTGGCAACAATGCCAAAAAATTTTTGTGCCCAAATAAGTTCTAAAAATACCTAGGCTATCCTACTCACAGTATACGAGGTAGTTGTAGTGATTACCCAGGGTCGTCTCCCACGGAGGTGAAATTGATTAACATAAATTAATCTCAAACAAAAATAAAAACAAATGCAATCTTAAACATTCTATCCCGATTTGTTGAGTGAAAGCTTTAAAGAAAATAATAGAATAGTCTGAAAAGTAAACTATTCAACCAGAAGTAAAGACGAATGGATTAATCAAAATGGAAGACGAATGAGAATTAATTTCACTAATTTAATCTCCTATGCATGATTAAGGGAAATGATTGGATAGTTGTCTTACTAAAATTAATAGTTGGGTTCTAAATCAACTCGAATAATGAACTAATCTAACTTTTCGTATTCAACAAGTTATTATCTGAATTAATTATGGAAACCTAACTATTAATTACCACTTAAGTTAATATATTTCTAATTCATAACCTAATCGTCTATAGTTTCTAGTTCCATATTAAACTTTTCCTCTTGTTCCTTCATTCAATATTAAAATGATGCAAAATTTGGTCATTACATTCATTTAGCTAAGAAATCACAACAATAAGACAACAAAATTGTAACTCAATCATGCATAGTCAACTAATATAGCCACATTAATTCTCAAGAAAAGATATCAGCCCATCACGATTATCACAAGATTCATCATCATTAAACACTTCAATCACATCTTTATTCGTATAAATGAAGTATTTAAGCAGTAAACCAAGTAAATAACCAAGATAAATTGTCAAAAGCTACAGAGTATGGGTTTGGTTAAGCTAACATAATAAGAAATCTAATAAACAATAGAGAACAATGCAACAAATAAGGAACAGAGTAAGCAAACAAAGGTTGTCGTATGGATGAGTCACAGTGGTCTCCTGTAACTCTCAATCCTTTTGCATTAGCTTTCACCTTCTACTTCTTATTGATGTTCACCAATACAACTGAATGCTCCCACTGCCTTAACCTCTGTAGCTCTTATTCACCGACTCTCTCAATTTCCCTTCTCGTCTTCCCTTCTTTCTCTTTGTCCCTCTCTTCCCAAATGTGTCTGTCTGTATAGAATGAATAATAAAGATTGGAATGAAAGATTATCGCTACCACCCTCCTATCCTTTCCATTTGTAGCCTCGTCTAGGTTTAGGTTTTTATGTTGTCCCTCCTACACATAATACGTAAGAAGTTGATAAATTAAAGAAAAATAGGTCGCGGAAGTGCATGAGGTGGTCACAGTTGTGACCATCTTTGTCACCCTCGTGCAGCCATGGTCACTCATATGGTCACGGGTGTGAACTTAATTTGTGACATGTAATTAACTTGTCACACCTATTTTCATGCAAAATTCCTCTGCTTTCCAATGCAACGTTCACAATACAATCCAATTAACATTCATGTAATATTCACGTCATTCTCACTCAATTCACCACAAATTTAGATTAAAAACTAACCAAAATCAAGGTATGAATGCAAGCAAAATTCAACCATGGCTGCACACCCGTGACTCACATGGTCACGGTTATGACCATGGCTACTCACCCCTGACTTACATTGTCACGAGTGTGATCATGAAACTCACACTCGTGACTTACATGGTCACGGCTGTGACCTTAATTTGTGATATGCAATTAACTTGTCACACTCATTTTCATGCAAAATTTCTCTGATTTCCAATGCAACATTCATAATAGAATCCAATTAACATTCATGCAATATTCAGGCCATGCTCACTCAGTTCACCACAAATTTTGATTAAAAATAATCAAAATCAAGGTATGAATGCAAGCAAAATTCAACATAAATTAAACACAATAATAAGTCACTGAAATCACTCGACCATGAGAATCCCAAATAGAATATTACTTGTGTTTGTGGATTTTCTCATAATGACAGATGTATAATTGATCCTTAGACTTGAAATTGCCAAGGCATCTGGTATGAGAATTATTGTGTTTTGATGTTACTTTTGAACTATCCTAGGATAATTCAGCCAGTTGTAGTTGGATTTAGCATGAACCATATGAAGATAGTTGAGTAAGTCAATAAAAGATTCGTAACTATAAAAGTAACTAGAGAAAATGTTATATTATTCTTGATTAGTAGTGATTTATGAAATTCTTTAGCCAAAGTGAAATAACATTTGAAAAGGCATTTTCAAATATCAATTATAGATCCATTACTAATTAGCAAGAATGAACATGATTAGATGAAAAAGAGTGGACACTATATTCATATTCTGTCCAACTGGAATGTTAGATGATGAAAGGATTAAATTATACATCATAACCATGCACGGACGGGTTAAGTCAAACCACTTTAACATTCCTGATAATTGGTTAGTCATGATATGTTACTAGACGTTAATTTTGATCTATGATTATAAATTATTTGGTTGGAGAACTAAAGATAAATTAAAAAGAGTTTTAATTTATCTGATTCTAATTATGAATTAAAATTATAATTTATAATCATTGGTAAATATTAGAAACTTAATGGGTTACGCATTAAAGAGCAGTTTGTGAAGAAAAATCAATTTTAAGAAAATTAGACTTAATTATAAAGTTTGAGAAACTTTAGGGATCAGATATAAGGTATTTGATTTTATTAAAATTAAATTAATTATAATTAGAGTTTGACTTTAATTATAATTAAGGTATTTAATTTTAATAGAAAATTAAAAACCTCATGTTTTTTTTATAAATAGAAGTAAGCATCAGGGAGCTAGCACTCCTGTTTAATTCCTCTTAAGAGTTAAGAAGCTACTCTGTGGATACCGTTAGAGGCTAGACAAGTGAACAGCTCATGGTTAACATATCGAAAGGTTTTCAAAGTCTTTCAACAAGAAAATTGAATCAGGTGTGATTTCTTATTTTACGATTCGTGTTTTATTATTTAAGTTATTCAATTATCAAAATCTGGTCAGAAACCGTAAAATTTTATTATTTTTGATACACCTATGATTCAATCATGATTGGTTTCTAATGGTAGTATCAGAGTCTCCTTTAAATGTTTAACTTGAATTAAAGGATTGATTTTTATTGATTTGATAAAAATTAAGGCTTTAAGATTTTAATAATCTCGCAACTATTCTGAAATTAATTTATTCCACCACTGTTACTTGTTTCTGCTTCTGCATCTACTTTTGCTTTATAATTGCATTTTGTTCTGGCTTGTGAATCTTGAAAGTTTTTGTTTAGGCACGAATATTGTTTTTGCATTCTGAAAATTGTTTCTGCATACCTATATGTCTATTCTGCCTTGTTTTGGAAAACTTATTGTGTGCAAAAAAATTGGAAAGCCTTGCGTGTATTAATGGATGGAGATACACCACTAGGCCCCCCAAAATTTTAAAAAATTAAATATTTTTTATTTTTAATATATATATCTATCTATCTATATATATATATATCAAAAGCCTTTATCTTTAATAACTAATATGGGCATACGGCACAAGCTTACAAGAATAACTTACACAAGCTTGAGGATGAAGATCCTACGCACATGCCAATCGACTTTCAAGTTGCTTTTCCTTTGCTTCTTAAGATTGCCCGTAAATTAGATATTGAAATTTTTGATGCTCAAATCTTGAAAGAGATTAACAATAGGAAAAACATAAAGCTTTCAAGGTAGTTTCGGAACTCAAATCTGGATCATCAATGTTTTCCTGCCTTTTTC
>JANITX010000008.1:10158912-10170743 GCA_027564395.1 Erythroxylum ulei
TTACAGATTTTTGGGTTTCTCTTAATGCAGCCGTTATGCTGCCAAAATTTTGGTAAATATGGATTGAAGAAAGAATTAGAATAAGTTTGCTGGAGAATAAATTTCCGAATAGGGAAATTATTTGGTTTTGATTGGTATAAGATTGATTAATGAAATGAAAAAAAAAATTAGATCGGATTTTTCGGATAGGTTTAGTCTAAGGAATTCCAACGCGACAGTTTTTCTAAGTGTATGTTATCGGATGTCGGTAATTTTGTTCCAGTTCGTTTCGAACTGTTTGTTTGCTTCCGATTCGATTATTCGATTCGTTTCGCTTTGTCATTTCGTTCTTTCACTTTTGATTGAATCCGTTTGTTTTTCGTTCGTTTCGCTTTCCGCCGCTTCGTTTTTCGTTTCCGTTTCTGCTTTTCCAGTTGAGATCCGGTTCCGAGATCGGGTCTCAACAAATAAGTAAGATGGTTTAAGAAGTAGGAGATTTGTTAGAGGAAATGACAAGAAATAGTTGTCTTTAGACGATAAATAGGAGGAGAAAACATATAACCCTCTAAGAGCAAAAGGGAGCTATAGTTTTTGACCTAATAACGGAGATGCAAGCTAAGATTGACAACTTAACCCGACAGTTGAATAACATAAAGGCCTCCCCTTCAACTACTATTAAAACACTTCAACAGAGATGTGAGCTATGTGGACAAGACAATTATGATACCATTGACTACTTTCTAATGCAAAATAATGAATCAGAGCAGCTCAATTACAATGGATCACAGTTTGGTTGAGGAGGGGAGAAAAACCCATACTCGAACATGTATAATCTAGGATGGAAGAACCACCCAAACTTTTCCTGGTCAAACAATGTAAGACGTCAATTTCGACCTCAAGGGCCATCTAGATTCTAGCAAGAAAAAACAAATTCCATGGATGCTAAGTTAGACAAAATTTTGGACAAGTTCGGAAACATGGACGATGCTTACAAGAGTTTGGAAGGATGATTTGAATAATTAATAAAGAACCATGCTTTGTTTATCCACAATTTAGAGGCTCAAATGAGTCAATTGGCAAGTGCATTGTCTATATGAAGTGCAAGAAGCCTCCCAAGCAATGCTGAATAAAAAAAATGGAGCAAATACAAACAATTACATTACGAAGTGAGAAGGAACTCGAGCAAACCACGAAGCCAGAAAGTGCACCTCACTTTACAAAAAAAGACAAAGAAAAGGAGAAAGAGGTGGACATGAGCGAATATCCTCTGTACGTTGTTTCTCCACTATATCCACCCAAAATTCCATACCCTAATGACTCCATAAGAGCAAATGAGAGGCACATTTTGCAAAGTTCATAAGGAAATTGAAGACTTTGCTAATAAATCTTTCGTTTGTCGAGGCTTTAGAATATATGCCCAAGTATGCTAAGTTTTTGAAGAATATATTATCGAAGAAGCGTACTTGGGAAGAGAACCAAACAGTAACCTCAACTGGCAATTGTAGTGCATAATCACCAATCAAATGCCTTCCAAGCTAAACGATCTAGGGAGTTTCTTAATACCCTGTGTGGTTGGTGAATTTGAGTTCACAAAGTGCTTATATGATTTAGGCGCAAGCAATAATCTTATGCCTTTGTCGATATTTTGGAAGTTGGGGCTTGGTGAGGTCAAGCCAACTGCAATGCTGATTCAACTGGCAGATCAATGTAGTAAAAGATCGTTTGGAGTGGTGGAAGACATTTTGTTACAAGTGGACAAGTTCATTATTCCTGTGGACTTTGTTATTCTTGATTTCAAAGAAGATAATAACTGTCCACTAATTTTTGGATGACCTTTCATGAACATAGGTAAAGCATTAATTGATGTTCATGAAGGTAAATTGACCCTCTGAATTGGTGAAGATCAAATGGAGTTCAATATGAATAAGGCATTGAAGAATTCGAAGGAAAGCAACGCTCGTATGAAGATTGACAGTATGGATGAACGTGTACAAGAGCAAGTAAGAAGTTACTTTGCAGAAGTTAAATTAGTAGAAGCTGAGTCTAAAGGAGATGTTGAAATGGGGGAGTTAGGTGTTCAGACTCACTTGGAAATATTAGTGTGAACTGAAGCACCCATATCACATCCACAGACAAACCACCAAACTTATAGCTTAAACCTTTACCCACACATCTCCGATATACCTTTCTAGGTAAACGTCAAACTCTACCCATCATCATTTCCAATCAATTAGATGGGGAACAAGAAAGTAGGGTGGTTAAGACTATTAGGAAGCGGATGAAGGCCATGAGATGGAAAATATTCGACATTCGAGGTATATGCTCAAATATGTGTATGCATAGGATAAAACTAAGAAGGAAGTAGAGCTGTAAGGGAACATCAACATAGATCCTCACATGAAGGAGGTGGTCAAAAAAGAGGTAGTAAAGATTTTAGATGCGAGTATCGTATACCCAATATCTTATAGTGAATGGGTGAAATGATCATATACCCAAAGAAGGGTGGAATAATCATAATGGAAAGTGAAAGTGGAGAATTAATTTTGACAAGAACAGTCACGAGATAGAGAGTTTGCATATACTATTGCAAACTCATCAAGGTGACTAAAAATGACCATTTTCCTCTCCTATTCGTAGATCAAATGATAGAAAGAGTGGCAAGTCACTCATTTTATTGCTTCCTAGATGGTTACTAGGGGTACAATAAGATATTCTTCTACCCCAAAGATCAAGAAAAGATCACATTTATATGTTCTTATGGTACCTTTGTGTATAGACAGATGTCATAGACAATGCCCCAGCTACATTTCAAAGATGCATGACGTCTATCTTTGTGGACATGATTGAAGATATTATGGAAGTCTTCATGGATAATTTCTCTGTCTTTGGAGACTCTTTTTAGAAGTGTTTAACCAATTTGGATAAGGTACTCCAAAGATGTCAAGAATCACATTTAGTGTTGAATTGGGAGAAGTGCCACTTTATAGTACAGGAGGGGATAGTGTTTGGACACAAAATTTCGCACCAAGGATTTGAAGTAGACAGAACGAAGATAGAGGTTATAGAAAAAATTCCACTTCTAATCAATATCAAGGGTGCGCGAGCATTCCTAGGCTATGTTGGGTTCTACTGTCGCTTTATTAAGGATTTCTCGCATATTGCACAACCCTTAACAAACTTGTTAGTCAAGGATGTGCCCTTCCTTTTTTATAATAACTATTTATTGCATTCAATCAATTAAAAGAGGCACTAAAATCAGCTGTAATTTTAGCACCACCCAATTGGACACTCCCATTTGAGGTCATGTGCGATGCAAATAACCAAGCTATAGGTTGCCTACTGGGTCAAAGAAAGGATAAAATGTTGCATGCGATTTACTATGCAAGCAAGACACTTACATTACCTCAACTGAACTACACCATCATGGAAAAAAATTACTTGCAGTGGTGTATGCATATGATAACTTTCATTCATACCTTTTGGGCTCTAAAGTGATCATATTTACCAATTACGTTGCACTTAAATATTTGTTTGCTAAGAACAATACAAAGTTGAGACTTATTTGATGGGTGTTACTCTTACAAAAGTTTAGCATAGAAGTAAGAGATAAAAAGGGAGTAGAGAATGTGGTTGTAAACCACTTATCACAATTGGAAGGAGGGGGATGTGAGATAAGTGATGATATTAACGAAAAATCCCCTTCGTGAAACCCTGATGCTTCTCAATAGCATGGCAACACCATGGTTTGCAGATATCACAAACCTTATTGTCAGTGGTAAGATCCTTAATAATCAATCATATCAACGGAGAAAATGATTCTTACATAAGTACACCCAATATTTATGGGATAATCCAATCCTATATAAAACTTGTGTTAATAGGCTAATAAGGCAATATGTGTCAGAGGACGAGATGTTGGATATATTAACAAAATTTCATGAAGTACAGTATGTTGGCCATTATAGAGTAAACAAAACAGCAGCTCGAGTACTCGAATGTGGATTCTATTAGCCACATCTGTTTAAGGATGCTCAAGCTTTTGTAGCATAATACGATCATTGTCAAAGAGGGGGTAACATCTCCAAAGGAGATGAGATGCCTTAATCCAACATCTTAGAAGTCAGACTCTTCGATGTATGGGGCATCAACTTCATAGGTCCTTTGCCATCCTTCATGGGAAACACATACATTTTAGTGGAGTGGAATACGGATCTCGCTAGGTCGAAGCTGTGGCGTCTCCAACTACTGATGGGAAAGTTATATAGAAATTCATCAAATGGATATTCAACTGATTTAGAGTGCCACAAATAATAATAAGTAATGGGGAATGCATTTTTATAACAGATCTTTTGATACTATATTAAAAAGATACATAGTCTAACATCAAGTTGCCACTCCTTATCATCTGCAAACGAGTGGACAAATGGAAGTCATCAATCAGGAACTCAAACAAATTCTAGAAATGATGGTGGATAGTTTTAGGAAAGCTTGGGCATTAAAGATAGATGATGCCTTAGGGGCTTATCAAACCACTTTTAAAACACTTATTGGAACGACACTCTTCAGACTTACATATAGTAAAGCTCGTCATTTGCCATGATAATGTGATTCCTATCATGTGTAATTATGTTAGTATCTAAATTATCCTCAGTCATAGGATTAATGAGATAGGACATTATTAATCCAGATAGAGTAGCACATGTTATACTTCTTGATTAGATCAAGTAGTGAATCTCATAAGATGTAAGCATGAGTTATTTAGAGTTAATATGTAGATGCTTGCCAAGAGTAGTAAGTATATTGGATGACTTGCCATGAGACAATCATATGGATAATCTATTTTATTGTCAATGATAGTCTCATCACAGCAATAGTGCAAATATCCTTAGACTTGAGGTGCTCAAGGATATCTTGGATACTAATCCTATACTTTAACTCTATTCCTCGTTGCTCTTTTAGAGGTTGTTCATAGGGTGGTGATTAGGTATAGCTTAAGGTATTCGAAGCTAATTGAGTAGCCAATAAAGGATTCACCACTCCTAATAGAAGGAGATGATAGCCATGGCCTCTTGTCAGGGTCATTACTCGGGAATCTCTAGCCAGAGTGGAAATGTCATGAAGATAGTCTTTAGTGACATATCCAATTAAGTACTAAGCCTTGGGGACAAGAAATAACATCACTTGGGCTAGATGTGGCGAAGTTAGTCTAGTGGGAGTTGACACTTTAAACATACTCCGAACCAAGTGGGCTATAGATGGTGAAAGGATGAATTACATGGGAACATTGTCTGTAGAAGGGTTCGTAGTCAAATCATTAACTTTCTGGTCAATTGGAGGTCATGATCTGTTACTAAATACCGCTTTTGACCTACTTGAATTAAGAGTTAATTCAAGTGGACAATGTACCCAGTAACCTAATGGGTCACACTTATTGAAGATGCGAAGAATGAGTAAAATAGTTTTGGATGGGGATCCAAGATATGAGAGATGCATGACTAAGATACACAAGTATGGTAGTTTAGGGTCATTTGATTATGAATCGTATGACACATGTGAATCTTGCTTATTAGATGACAAAATTACCCTTTAATAAGCAAGATGACAAAATTACCCTTTAAAGAAGGGGTGGAAGTTTCATGCTAAATTAAGTGGGATTTAAAGCCACTTAATTCCCACTAACTCTCCATTGATGTTGAGGGTTAGAGGAAGGCCAAAGGGTGTAATTAACATCAATTTTTGTGCAAGTTTTGTGTGAAAACAAGAGATTTTTGGTGAAGTATTCATCATCTTCTCTCACTCTTTACAAACACTCTCTCAAAGAATACATCACAAAGCTAGCACTTTGTGCGTGTTCTAGCCATTCTTCCTAAGAGGTTTCAGGTTTCGGTCTTCACATGGATATCACTAAAGATGTCCTCCTTTGGTCATTGTGGTTTACGACAACCCAAAGAGGTGAAGACAACGAAGAATGAAGGAGATTGTAAGGTACACATCTTAAGTTTATGTTTTGTTAAAGTTACATCTAATGACACTTGAAAGTTCTTGGCTTTTTGGATTGTGTATTATATTTCTACTTTTTTTTATCTATTTTTGATGCATGTGATGCAAGATCGAAACCCAACAGTGGTATCAGAGCCATCTTGTGCCTATTAGATGTAGTTTCTATTACTTGTGCAATAGGATTGCATGGTTGTGACATCTGAGGTTCTATTCTTAGAAAATTCTAAATTAAATTATGAAACTTTGTTTCCACTATTTTCTTTCACTTATCTGCTTATGAGATGTTTGTAGATGGTTTTCGTGATTGAGAATTTATTTTAATGTGATTAACATATTTATTTTCGAATTTTATACAACATGCATGAACAACTGCTTTTCCGCAGAACATATGATGTTAATTGGCTAAATTATTGAGGTTGACCACATTTTTCTTGGAATTTGACTCTGAAAAAATTATGTAAACATATTTAGAATGTGTTTAATCCTATGGAATTTCTCCAGAATTAATTAAAATTTTTTTAATTAATTTTTGAATCAGTAAATAGATCTGGTTGGTTTTGTTGAAATTGATGAAACTGTTTTGTTTGATAATTTTGTATGTGTATTCTTCGGTTCTAGAACCTTAAAAATATTTTTATGTGATAAAATGTGTTATTTTGATGTCTTATGCATGCCAAGATGAATTTCTTATGCATGCCAAGACGAATTTTCTCAAAATTAGATTTCTGGAAAAATTTTAGATGTCAAATTTGTCATTTTTATGTGTCTAGGTGTAGTTCCAGTTATCTTGATGATTTTGGGTGATTCCAAAATTATTTTTATGAACTTGAAATGACATGGAGATGCATGGAATGATGATTTGAAAATTTTGGGAAGTATTGGAAATTAATTTTGAATTAATTTAAGTGGAGCATTAAATTTTCTAGTACGACTAGAAAGTGGGATATGTGACAGAATTAAAGTGTTTAATTTTGACATCCAATAATTAATTTTAAGGTATATTAATTTTTGAATTAATTTCTAGAAATTGGAGTTTAATTTAATTTGATTAATATTAAATTCCAAATCAAAATGAAATGAAAAATTAAATTTAGTCGAGATTGAAATTAGTGAGCAATTCGATTCAAGAGTTGAATTGACTTCCAAATTTTAGGATCCATAAATTGTCACAACCAATACTTATATGTTTAATTTCATGCATTAGAGAATGCGTTTTAGGATTGTTTGGACTTGCATGATGGATGGTTATGGACTTAAGCCCGATATGATTGGGGTGTCCATATCATGCTATATAGCTATAGTTAACTATATATATATGATACATACAAGACCATCCTAGTTAGATGAGACCTAAATAGAAATCCTTCACTTGGAATATTAAAACTAATGCCTTCCATTAATATAGTGAGAACCAGAGTTCTTTTAGAGTTAGGGTTGTTGGGAAAACCTAAGCCCGCTCTACACGAATATGTTCGATCCATGGAAATATGATTTTCGGATTAATGGGTCGATTTTAATTAGAAGCATTGATTTTTTGGCCAAACCCAAGGTTAATGTGGACAAAGGGAAGTTGAGTAGTGTACATGAGATGTACATGCATCAAGAGTTGATAGCCCAATGTGAGTGCACACATTAATAGTTGATAGCACTAGATTCAATAGTTGCATTATAAATGCAATTGGTATGATTGATACCTACCGATTGACCTAAGGTGGCTTGTTGGGCAAACCCAACTTTATTCTTAGGGATATTGGATATCGATCCACTAGGTGAACTTCTGTACAAGTTCTCTCGAATTCATATAGAGGGTAATGGATTCGTGAGAAAATAGTGGAAGCAATACTGCATATTATTAAAGTTCTAATTGACTTGCATTTACGTACAATCTAACACCATTTCTCTCTTTGATATTAGGGTGCAAGAATCAACACCAGGACCACTAGTGTAAACCTACACTCACTTATGTAATTCAATAAGTTGACTAGACCTAACTTCCTAGACTGGCTTAGGAACTTGAGAATAGTTCAAATCGTAGAAACTAGGCTACGTCTTGGAAGAACCACTTCTTGATCCCCCTGCAGTTGATGCTTTTGATAGTGATCAAAGGGCATACAGAAAACATCTCGATGATAGTGAGATAGCTAGCTACATAATACTGGCCATTATGTCACCAGAATTACAAAAGTAGAATGAGGTTTTGGATGCTCATACTATAGTCTATCATCTGAGGGAGCTATTAGATGAGTAAGCTAGGTCCAAAAGGTCGAGAACTTAAGGTTGCTCTTCCACTCCAATATGGTTGAGGGGACATCTCCAATGCAGTAGGCACTAAAAATAAATGGCTATATTAAGAGATTAGCCTCCTTAGGTTTTTTTATGGATCATGAATTAAGTATAAACTTAATTATACCTGGTTTGACTAATAGTTACTCACAGTTTGTGCTTAACTATCAGATGAACCAAATATCTATAACGATTCCTGAGCTGATAAACTTTCAAAAATAGTTGAGCCATCTGTCTGCAAGGACAGTAAGGATGTGATGCTAGTGGACTCTTCTAGTTCGATGAGGAAGAACCAAAAGAAGAAGAAGTCCACAAGGCTTAAGGGAGGTGTGGCCAAGAAGAATAAGGAGATTGCCCCTAAGGGAACACGCTTTCACCGTGGCAAGGATAACCATTGGAAAAAAAATTGTAAGGCTTATTTGGAGTCACTGAAGTAGAAGAAGGCATCAAATGCCCCATCTACATAAGGTATGTTTGTTGTTGATATTAATATTGTTTCTAATAATAACATATAAGTATTGGATACCGGTTGTGGCTCACACTTATGTACTAATATGTGGGGCCTCAGGAGCAATAGACAACTCAACAAGGGAGAGTCAAACCTGCGCGTGGGCAATGGAGTAAGAGTTACTACATTAGTTGTAGGAACTTATGTATTAACACTCCCTAGTAGGCTTGTAATAGAATTCGATGGTTGTTTTTATGTACCTGTATTGACTAAGAATATTATTTCAATTTCTAGTCTTAATAAAGCTATTTTCCATTTAAATTTTAGTAACAATGGTTGTTCTATTAGTTTTAATGGAATGCTTTATGCTATGGGTACAATATGCAATAGAATATACATATTAGATATGTCCAATCTAGTTTTAAATATCAATGACAATAAAAGACAAAAACAAGATAATATATAATGATCTTACTTATGGCATTGTCGCCTTAGCCATATAAGCGACAGACATATGATTAAACTACACAAGTGTGGTAGTTTAGGGCTATTTGATTATGAATCATATGACATACGTGAATCTTGCTTATGAGGCAAGATGACAAAGTTACCTTTTAAAGGAAAGGGTGTATTGGACTTAATACATTAAGATGTAAATGGTCCAATGTCCATATATGCCAAATGTGGTTTCATATACTTCATTACTTGCATCGATGATTATTCACGATATAGCTATTTGTATTTGAAGAGAAACAAATCTAAGGCCTTTGAAAAGTTTAAAGAATTCAAAAATGAACTACAGACACAACTGGGTAGAAGTATTAAAATGTTTTGATCAAATAGAGGTGGTGAATACTTAAGCCAAGGGTTTCTAAGTTATCTCAGAGATAATGGGATAATATCCCAGTGGATTCCACCTTACACGCCGCAACATACTGGTGTGGCAGAAAGGAGAAGCCAAACCTTGTTGGACATGGTAAGGTGAATGATGGGCTTATCACATCAACCAAAATCTTTTTAGGAATGTGCACTCAAGACTGTTGTTTATGTGTTAAATAGAGTCCCTTAAAAGTCAATTGATTTTAGTCCATATGAGATGTGGACTAACAAGAAACCTTATCTTTCTCATATGAAAATTTGGGGTTGTCCAGCTTATGTGAAATAGATTCAGTCACAAAAGCTAGAAGTTAAATCTGACAAGGTGTCTGTTTGTAGGATATCCTAAAGAAACGATAAGATATCAATTCTATAATGTTTTAGATCAAAAGGTGTTTGTTTCAAAGTATGTTGTCATTTTAGAGAAATAGTTTCTTCTAAAAGAAGACAATGGAAACAAAATTGAACTTATGGAAGTTCAAGATACTCAAACAGACGTAGATTAACTGCCTGAACTTGTGACTGTTGTTCATAATGATGAAACAATAGTTCAATCTTCTGATACATAAGAAGTTCGTAGGTCAAGTAGGATACGTCATTTTCAAAGGGGATATAAACTTCTCATAAGTGAGCATAATGACATATTGCTTATAGAAGACGATGAGCTCACTACCTAAGAAGAAGTTCTGAAGAGTTCAGAATTTGAAAATGGCTTCAAGCCATGAAATCTGAAATGGATTCCATGTATAAAAACCAAGTATGGACTTTAGTTGCCACCCGAAGGGTAATACCTATAGGGTAAAAATGGGTTTTCAAGAAGAAAATCGACATAGAGGGTAATGTAGTTACCTATAAAGCTAGGCTTATAGCTAAAGGTTATCATCAAAGGTAAGGAGTTGATTATGGCTAAACATGTAGTTGGGTAGCCATGCTTAAATCAATTAGGATACTCCTGGCCGTTACTGCTCATTACGATTATGAGATATGGAAAATGGATGAGAAAATAACTTTCCTTAATAGAAACCTGAGGATGTGTACTTGACACAACTCAATGGTGAAATGATGAATTGCACGGGAACATTGTCTATGGAAGGGTTCGTAATCAAACTACTAACTTTCTAGTCAATTAGGGGTCATGATGTGTTGCCAGATACCGCTGATGACTTGATTGTAAGTGTTAATTCAAGTAGCCAATATAACTGAGAACCTAATGGCTCATACGCACTAAAGATGCGAAGAATGAGTAAAATGATTTTAGATAAGGATCCAAGATACGAGAGATGTATGACTAAGCTACACAAGTGCGGTAGTTTAGGGTCATTTGATTGTGAATCATATGACACATATGAACCTTGCTTATTAGGTAAGATGACAAAATTACCCTTTGATACGTAAGATAACAAAATTACCCCTTAAGAAGGGGTGGAAATTTCATGCCAAATTAAGTGAGATTAAAAGCCACTTAATTCCCACCAACTCTCCATTGATGTTAGGGGCCAGAGGAAGGCTAAAGGGTGTAAGAAACATCAATTTCATGTAAGCGTTGTGTGAAAACAAGAGATTTTTGGTGAAGTGTTCATAATCTTCTCTCATTCTCTACAAACACTCTCTCAAAGAACACTCTCTCAAAGAATACATTACAAAGCTAGCACTTTGTATGTAATCTAGCCATTCTTCCTAAGAGGTTTCAGGCTTTGCTCTTCACATGGATATCATTAGAGACATCCTCCTTTGGTCATTGTGGTTTACGACAACCTGAAAAGGTGAAGACAACGAAGAACGAAGGAGATTTTAAGGTACACATCTTAAGTTCATGTTTGTTAAAGTTACATCTAATAGCAATTGAAAGTTCTTGGCTTTTTGTTTTTTTTTTTAATATTTTTGCTAGTGTTTTCCATTTTTGATGCATGTGATGCAAGATAAAAACCTAACACATATTGGGCAATGAAGGTTTTAAATTTTGATGGGAAGCAAACGGAAGAAACAATTTTTGCAACTGAATGAACTTGAAGAGTTTCTTTGCAATGAGTACGAAAACGTCAACCTTATAAGGAGAAGGTGTTGGGACCCGTTTCCGAGACCGGATCCCAACCGGAAAACAGACGAAAAATGGAAAACAAAAATCGAAAAGAACGGATTTCTTAACGAGTTCGAAGCGGAACGAAACCGAAGCAAATGCTGACATCCGAAAGCGCAAATCTTAGGAAACGAAAAGTTGCGTCGCGTTGGAAACCTTAGACATTCC
>JANITX010000008.1:10187626-10198434 GCA_027564395.1 Erythroxylum ulei
AATGACTGATCTAGCACGTCGTTTCCGCGGGCTCGAGCTCGGATATCACCACGATATCGGGAGCGGGTCGCAGCGGGAGCGGGGTGTTACAATAACAAATTGTTGTAATGATATTCAATCAAATGTAAAATTAAAATAATAAACTATGAGTAAACAAAGATTAAACTCATAAACAATCAATGAAGAGAAAGGTACCTGGACTTCAAATCCCCTAGGACTTCTCATGTAATCATGATTTCACTATACAATTTAAGGTATAGTTTATTGGACCGTGAAAATTCCTATCTTATATTAATACTTTGGTTCATACAACTAACAACAAACCCTTGGTTGATTAACTAAAATCTATTTCTAGTTTAAACCCCTAAGATTGCATTAATCGATTTGTGAATTCCTTTATTATTTTTGACCCTAATATAAAAAATTTACATAAATCTATCCTAGGTTTCCATGCAACTTCTTTCAATTATGGTAGATATATTCATGCAAGAGGATTTATCAATTTTAATTGAAAGAAATCATACATGAAATAATATGTTAGTATTATTAATTTAAGGATAATTAAGGCACATAATTGAATTTCAATGAAGCTCAATAACAAATTAAGTTAAAATAAAATCACTACAAGATCTATCCTAAAGTTCATCTATTCCGAGTACTAATAAAAGTTTAGATCATAATCCACTATTATGGAAACTAATATTGAATATAAGCTTAACTAAAATAATGAAAAACAAAGAATATGTTGATCTTAGGGTTATAAAGTAGATCATATATGGTAAAGGCCACCATACATTACTAACTTGTCGATGCCTATCCTTTAGACCTCAACTTTTCAGTTTTCTGTTGCATGAAGGGCTAGTTTGGTTAGTTCTTTAAAGAAGGAGTTTGAAGATAATTAGGTAAGGAATTACTAAACTTGATAGCATGTATTACTACAAGTTTTATGATAATTTAATTGGCATGAAATATGTTTTAAGATGATGATAAATGAATGCTGGAAAAATGATCCTTGAATGATAACTACTAGTTTGGTTTTGATGTATGGAAGATATTGATTTGTAAGTTACTTAATGAATGATTTTTGAATTGGTTTGTACATGAATTTGATGAGGTATTGAATCATGAATAAGGTAGAATTAAAGTGAAATTGATGATCTTTAGTGAAGGTGTGTCAAATGGAAGTGAAGAAGCCAAGTTTTGGAAACAAATTAGAGGTTATGGTTTGGTTCACTCATCCCACAATTGTGGGATTTATAAAGCTTATTCCCACGGTCGTGGGAGGTACTTAGGAAGGAGAAAATATTGGTTTTGGCCAATTGCTGGACCATATAAGGTTAAGGTACTTTATAATGGTTTAATTGGACTTAATTAAGGTGTAAAATGAACTTAGTTTGATGTGGAATAAGTTCATCAAAGGTTGAATAAGATTTGGATTTTTAATTGAAGTAATAACTTAAAGAAGGTGTTATTATATAACAAAGTATCTAATATTGGAACTTATAAGTTGTTAAAGGAATGAAGTATATTTATGAACAAAAATGTGTTTTAAATGATAAAAGTGATGTGTTAGTTATGTATGTTTGAGAATTGGGAACTTAGGTGAGTACATGTAAAATGTAATTAGTTAATATATTCATTGGTGCATTATTACAAAAGCTTAAGCTTATAAGGCATGATAAGTTTGTTCATGTGAGAATGAATGGGTTCAATTTGAGCATGAGAAAATGAATTCATACTTATGCATTATTTCACTGTTACATGATTCTGATACTGTGATAATTCCATACCATCAATTGTCCGAGGAGTTTGATAATTGGGATTGTATTAGAAGTTGTTTCTAATTATGTGAATATACATAACGTGTGATGACTCAGTACATTTATTGATGCTTTAATGCATATGTTTGTATTTATAAGGCATGTTGAGTTTGATCAAATGAATAAGGTCATATGTTGCACAACATTATTTGTATAAGATTCTAAAATCTAAAATGGTTTGTTTTAAAATTGTTAAGTCCTAGTAGTGGGTAAATAGGCATGCTTAGAAGGGTTTGCAGCTGCTTTTGTAATCAGGCACTATAGTGTCTTCTGATTTTAGACACTTATGTGTCTTTTGTTTTAGAGACTTAAGTCTTTTCTGTTTCAGATACCAATCATGGTATCTTCTGTTCTGGTCCCGTTACCCACTTCTGTAAAAAGAATTAGCAGTCTAACTTATTTTCTATTTTGATAAATGTTAAGTTTTGATAAAAACAACTTCTGTTTTGATATAAAACAAGTTCTATTCTGATAAGAGATAAGCTCCAATTTGATATAAAACAAGTTCTATTATGTTATAAGTCATTTTTTGATCTAAAAGGATCATACTTTATTTTGATATTTATGAGTTTTATTCTGATGCAAGAATGTGCTGTATTGATTGATGAATCATATTTGGTTCTGAGACATAATGTTTGGATTACTCTGAATTATGAACAATTAAACATTGTTGTGATATGATAACAGTCGCCATTATCCATTATGTTTAGTTATTCCCCACTAAGCTATATGCTTATCACGGTGGTTTTGCCTCCATGTAGGTTCTGATAAGAAGGTTTAAAGACTGGAATAAAGACAACTGCAGTGGCCAAGGAGAATGTGTTCTATTTTGGAAGTTGTTTTTGTTTGATTCTTTGTTGTGTTTAAGTTTGAGATGTATTTCAATGTAATGATACATTTTGTATATTTGTGGATAAGGTTTGTAATATCCTGTAAGTAATTTTTAATAATGATTATACAGGTTGGCTTTTGAAATTATGGCATGTATTTGAATAAGTACAATATATTTGATATGTTCTGTTTAAAAACAACTTTTAATAAAAGGTAATGTATGTTGCTCGAGTTGCTTGGAATGTATGTAAGAAATGTTTAGAATGTTTTGGATTCTTTTGGTTCTATTTTATATAGCATCTGCATATCCTCCTAGGGAGTATGTGGTTGTTACATAATTTGTGAGAGTAATAACCATTTGAGTTTGTTATAAGTATAAATAATCCATAATTGAGTTGTAAGAAGAAATTTTAGCATATTGCAAAGTTTTTAACATTCTTTGAAAGGTTAAAGAGTGCATTTAAATGCATTTCATAAACCATATTGAAACTTAGTTCTTGGACAAGATGAGCATAAATCACCCTTATCTAATAACAAATTTTTATTAGGATTTGTAGAAGAATCATAATGACAAGACCCTAGAATTCCAATATTAATATCATATGTAGATCATATTTAAGTGGAGATTTAAATATACATTATTGTAATTGAGCAACTTGTATGCTAAGAAGATATCAAAGAGATTCCACATTCTTAACCTGAAATTTTATCTGAAGAAACATCTTGAGATCTTATACACTAGTAGAATTATCCCTAATAATGAGTATATCACTGACATATAATAACAAAAATATATGCCTTTTAAATGGGGGCAATGGCAGAACATTGTATGATCTCTTACATACTAAGAAAGAACAAATTACAGAATGCCCTTACTAAAAAATTAATTAAAGCCTAGGGTGAGACAAACACTTAGATCATACTCCACCTAAGAAATAAAGCTACATAATTATTCTATATACATATGAACATAAAGAACACCATTAAGAAAGGCACTTTTGTCATATAGCTAAATACTATAAAGAAAATAGAATATAAATAGAAGTAATTTTAGCAAATAGAGAAATTATCCTTATAATCTTAACCATAAACCTAAGTGAAGCCTTTATAAATAAGAAGACCTTTAAGGCAATCAATGCTTCCATTAGGAGACACTTTAATAATAATCGAGAGACAACAACTTACATAAATTTATTTGAGGAAAAGATACAAGCTCTTAACTACCATTAGCCTTTAAAGCATTCATCTCATATATCATTACAAAATGCTAAACTATATGATAAAGTTCCTCATTAAGAGATTTAGGAATAGAAATATAAGAGAAGGAAAAGATAATAGGATGATAAGTAGTGGATAAATAAGAATATGTAAGGTAACTCTATAAAGGACGAGAACTACTACACGTATGCTTATCTTTAAGAAGAGTAATAGGCAATTATAAATTAGATGGACTTGGGGAGGATGAACCGATGGATAGTATGGTGAAAAAATAAATATTTTTTATTACAAAATAAAATATAGTTAAAATTAAAAGTGACTTTTATTTTTATGTTGCCAAATAGTCTATTGTATGAAGCTTTTTCAAAAAAGCTCCGTTTTTAGTTGACAGCCAAACAGTCAACTGGCTTCTTAGAAAAGCTCTTTTCAGAAAAGCTCTACTGGTATAAGCTCATCCAAATAGGCACTAAGAGGTGGTGAGCAAGGAGAACGTTGTTCGATGGTGATATTAGGAGGTTGAAGGGATGGAAGTAGACATTTGAACATAAATGAAGGGTAGGAAGATGGAAGAAAGATTCTCTCTCTACATTATCATATTGTCATCGGTGTTTCTGCCTTCTAAGAATGTTCCTTATTTGTCACTAAGGAAGTGTTTTATTAAGTTATTAAGAAATATATTTTAATTAAATTTATTTATTTCAATTTCATTGAGTTAAATTAAATTTATGATTTTATTTGTTTAAAGAATCATTATTCTATTTATTTAGAAACTATTCCTTTGTTTATGAATAGTAAATTCTTTTATTTATTAGAAAAATATTTTCTTAATTAAAATTTGAAAAGTATTTTTATTTATTAATTAAGAAAATGAGCTTTCTTTAATAATTTTGGAAAATAATTTTCTAATTTTACAAGGAAATATTTTCTAATAAACTAAGAAATCAATATCTAAATAAATAACATAAATGACTTTCTTAATTAAATAAAATGTTTTTTATTTAATTTTGAAAGTAGTTACTTTTTAATATTAAAAGAGAATAGTTTTCTAATTAAGGAAAACTTATTTCAAATGAGATTAGAAATACTTTTCTAATTGGATTAAAAATGTGTTATTTACACAATTTTTTAAGGAGTTTTTCTAAATAATAATAAGTAAGAATCATAATTTACTAAAAATTGTTTCCAATTAAATTTTGTTAAAGGGGTTAGGATAATTGAAAATAGTTTCCAACTACGTTTGAAAATTATTTTCAATTCAAATTAAATTCTATTTGAAATCGGAATTTAATTCATTTAAGAATCAATGGGCTTAATCTACTTTAATTATCCAAAAAGTTGGAAAAAATTTAGATTATGAATATCAATAAACTAGAATCAAATGAAGATTGATATTGTGTGCATATAATTTGATTATGAAAGCATAAGTTGCATTCTCTATATGTTTGATATATATATTAGATGCGTGTTAAATTGCTATTTTATATATGTGATTATTACATGTAATTTTATATTTGATGAGATGAATGATATTAAATCCCTTACTAAACCATTAAGTACACACGAATAACATGATTTTAGCCTTCCATATTATAATGATAAAGTCAAGCTCTATTTAATGTTAGGCTTGTAGAGCAAACTCAAGGTCACTTTAATCTAAATATATTTAGTCTTATAAAAGTGGGTTATACTTAACTAAATTTGTGTGATTTGGATGAGAAAACTCATGATCTCATAAATTTAGAGGCAGGGTTAGGAACAAGATATAAGATATGTTTTGGCAAGAGTTGTCACTTAAGGAATCTAAGTGTCATATAAGATGTAATTGATAAAATTATAATATAAAATAGAAGTTAGGAGAATAAACAATTGTGATTTCATGCTTTCTTATCTAGTAAGAAAATCTCAATCATATTCTATTGAGTACAATTAAAGGAGAAAAGTGTAATATCAGTCAAAATGCATCAAAATATAAGTACTCAACTTATAAATTTCTTTGTCCCTATAGTTGTCATTGCCACATTTTCATTGCTCTTGTTATTCTTTTAAGAGATAGGGTAAAAAATAGAGAACCAATAAAATGTGTATTTGAGAAGAAAAATATAAGGATTAAAGAGAAAATATATAGAGCTAAGATAAAAGAGCAAAAATGAAAATTTCAAAAGAAAGAGAGAGAACTAGTTAAAAGAAAGAAGCAATAATAAAAACACAAAGAAAAAGATGGGAAAGAGAGAAAAGGCATTGGCTTTTACGTGAAGGTTCATCTTCTCTGACACCAACTCATCTAGCTCATATCAACTCTCTTTCTCTAATCAATCGATGGAGATTTCTTATTGACTATTTGTTGTGAACAATTTTGGGAAGGTTTCAACTTTCTCTCGAGAAGAAACCAAATTTATTATAATTACTCTTTAACAAATTTTCAAGGTATCAAATTGTCTAATTCAACAAATATATGTTTGTGACTTTTCCTTTTAAACTGAACTTTGGAACCATGTTAAACCTTAAAGATAAAAAAATTGAGTCCAATTTAAAGCCTTAATTTTTTTATTATTTAACCCAATTTTGTACTGAAACCTAATTAACTTAATTTTTATCCATTAATATTGCATCGTGGTCTAATTAGATTGCACTGAATTTGACCCAACTTACCATTCCTACTATATAATTACACTACAATAGAGAAGGGTTTCGGCGACGAAATATAATGTTGTAGAAAGAAACAAAATTGTTGCAAAAAGTATCTAGCAACGAAAAAATCGTCAAACAAATGGTCGTAAAATCCCGATAGCAAAAAATTATTTATGACGTTTTAAAGAAATTGTCGCCAAAAGATTTCCTTACGATCATCACTTCATCGCTAATAAGAATATGCGATGAGAGGAGATATAGTCGCATATCACTTATTGCCACGTTTAATTTTGGTTGGCAAAGGTAATTAGCTTCGTTAACATAGGCGTAAATAATAATGTTTACTAATGATTTATTTTCGTAGCAGAACATATTTAGCTACTAAAATTAATACATAGCTAAATATTATTAGAGATGTTCTGGAAAGCGTAGATAAAAAGATTTAGTGACGATTTTAAATTTGTAGCTGAAAACTTTTAGTGATGAATATTTATTTTTAATTTAAGATCCCTATTACCAATTTAATATTTAATTATAATTATTAAAAACAATTTTAGTTCATGTTATTGTTTCTAACATAGTTTGAATTATAATTTAGTCACATTTGGTAATTACTATTGGTGACATACTGTTTAAATAATAATACATTAAAATAAAATTTCATAATTAAAAATGAAATGAATAATAAATTTATTGATTTATTAGAAAATATATTTTCTTGATTAAAATTTGAAAAGTATTTTTATTTATTAATTGAGAAAATTGAGCTTTCTTTAATAATTTTGGAAAATAATTTTCTAATTTTACAAGGAAATATTTTCTAATAAACTAAGAAATCAATATCTAAATAAATAATATAAATGACTTTCTTAATTAAATAAAAGTTGTTTTATTTAATTTTGAAAGTAGTTTCTTTTCAATATTAATAGTTTTCTAATTAAGGAAAAGTTATTTCAAATGAGATTAGAAGTACTTTTCTAATTGGATTAAATGTGTTATTTATACAAATTTTAAAGGAGTTTTTCTAAATAATAATAATTAAGAATCATAATTTATTTAAAATTGTTTCCAATTAAATTTTGTTAAAGGAGTTAAGATAATTGAAAATAGTTTCCAACTACATTTGAAAATTTGTTTTCAATTCAAATTAAATTCTATTTAAAATAGGAATTTAATTCATTTAAGAATCAATGGGTTTAATATACTTTAATTATCCAAAAAGTTGGAAAAATTTAGATTATGAAATTCAATAAACTAGAATCAAATGAAGATTGATATTGTGTGCATATAATTTGATTATGAATGCATAAGTTGCATGCTCTGTATGTTTGATATATATATTAGATGCATGTTAAATTGCAATTTTATATATGTGATTATTACATGTAATTTTATATTTGATGAGATGAATGATATTAAATCCCTTACTAAACTATTAAGTACACACTAATAACATGATTGTAGCCTTCCATATTATAATGATAAAGTCAAGCTCTATTTAATGTTAGGCTTGTAGAGCAAATTCAAGGTCACTTTAATCCAAATATGCTTATTCTTATAAAAGTGGGTCATACTTAACTAAATTTGTATGATTTGGATGAGCAAACTCATGATCACATGAATTTAAAGACAGGGTCAGGAGCAAGATATAAAATATGGTTTGGCAAGAGTTGTCACTTAAGGAATCTAGGAGTCATATAAGATATGATTGATAAAATTATAATATAAAATAGAAGTTAGGAGAATAAACAAGTGCGATTTCATGCTTTCTTATCTGGTAAGAAACTCTCAATCATATTCTATTGAGTATAAGTAAAGTAGAAAAGTGTATTATTACTAAAAAATGCATCAAAATATAAGTACTCAACTTATAAATTTCCTTGTCACTATAGTTGTCGTTGCCACATTTTCATTGCTCTTGTGATTCTTTTAAGACAGGGTAAAAAATAGAGAACCAACAAAATGTGTATTTGAGAAGAAAAATATAAGGATTAAAGAGAAAATACATAGAGCTAAGATATAAGAGCAATAATGAAAATTTCAAAAGAAAGAGATAGAACTAGTTAAAAGAAAGAAGCAATAATAAGAACACAAAGACAAAGATGGGAAAGAGAGAGAAGGCATTGGCTTTTGTGTGAAGGTTCATCTTCACCAACACCAACTCATCTAGCTAATATCAACTCTCTTTCTCTAATCAATAGATGAAGATTTCTCATTGAATATTTGTTGTCAACAATTTTGGGAAGGTTTCAACTTTCTCTCGAGAAGAAACCAAATTTATTATAATTACTCTTCAATAATTTTCAAGGTATCAGATTGTCTAATTCAACAAATATGTGTTTGTGATTTTTCCTTTTAAATTGAAATTTGGAACCAAGTTAAACCATAAAGATCAAAAAATTGAGTCCGACTTAAGGCCTTAAATTTTTTTATTATTTAACCCAATTTTGTACTGAAACCTAATTAACTTAATTTTTATCCATTAATATTGAATCGAGGTCTAATCAGATTTCACTGAATTTGAACCAACTTACCATTCCTACTATATAATTACACTACAATAGAGAAGGGTTTTGGCAACGAAATATAATGTTGTAGAAAGAAACAAAATTGTCACGAAAGGTATTTAGCAATGAAAAAAATCGTCAAACAAATGGTCGCAAAATCCCGATAGCAAAAATTTATTTGGGATGTTTTAAAGAAATTGTCACCCAAAAGATTTTGCTACGATCATCACTTCATCGCTAATAAGAATATGCGACGAGAGGAGAAATAGTCGCAGATCACTTATTGCCACGTTTAATTTTGATCGGGAAAGGTAATTAGCTTCGTTAACGTAGGCGTAAATAATAATGTTCACTAACGATTTATTTTCATTTCAGAGCATATTTATCTAATAAAATTAAATCATAAATAAATGTTATTAGAGGTATTCTAGAAAGCCTAGGTAAAAAGATTTAGTGACAATTTTATATTTGTAGCTAAAAAATTTTAATGATGAATATTTATTTTTAATTTAGCATCCCTATTACCAATTTAATATTTAATTATAATTATTAAAAACAATTTTAGTTCATGTTATTGTTTTTTTAACATAGTTTGAATTATAATTTAGTCACATTTGGTAATTACTATTGGTGACATATTGTTTAAATAATAATAAATTAAAATACAATAAAAATGTTTCATAATTAAAAATGAAATGCATTTTATACAAAAACATATGATTAAATGTTAATTACAAAACTTAAGAAAACAATTTATCGACAAACTAAGACTCCTCATCATCGTTGCTACTTACATACTGTGACCTAAGTATTTGTTTGACCATGTTTTTTAGCTTGGTCAACTCTCTTTCAGTATGGTCTAGTTTTTGCTCATTACGTTGTTATTTTTCTCAAGTATGATCTAACTTTTCTTCCTTACATTGTATATGAGCTTTAAGAGACCGGTTCTCCCCTTAAAGCATTGTTACATATGCTGATCATGACGATGATATACCAATTGGCTTAGGTTCATGCCCAAGACCTTTGATATGCCCCAATATACCTTTACAAATATCATCCAAATCGGGCTAATTCCCAGCAAACAATGATCTCTACAATAACTCCTGCATTTTTTCCTAAAATTTAAAAAAATATTGAGATGTAATTTAAATATTATTAGTTAGTATTATATAAATAATTAAACTTTAAAATTAAAATTTTTATACTTACGTAATTTTTTTGTGCCTTATCAGACGTTCAGCCTTCACCTTCCTTGTAGTGTGTTAGCTTATAGAGTGTGATACTATCACACTTTGGTTGAGTCTGGCTCTGTTATACGAATAAAAAAATTGGAACACATTAGATTATATTGTATTAACTAATATAATAACAACTTCTAAACATTAAACTTTCAAATTTTTGTCGTATGACAACTAATGATTTTGAGCCAATGTTGTGAGGAGTTTTTATTTTTACTTTATTAACTTTGGCTTTCTCACACTTTTCCTAAATAAAGATAAGAGATTGTCATTAAATGCAAAAAAAAAAAAAAATTAATGGAAGGAAATATGAAGAGAAAGAAGACAAACCTTAACCTTTGCAAAGGCCTAATAATTACACATTTCACTCCAATTTTCTGGAATCACCCGTTCTAGAACATGTCTCTTTGCTTCCTCATCCAAAAGAAAAGAGTTGTAGTATTTATGAAGTCAATAACGATGATCCTTTTCCCTTTGTTTCAATAGTGAACTTGTTGGCCCCCAAAATTTTCTTGATGAATTAAGCATGATTTAAAATGAATTATGAGGTTTGATGGATTAATTTT
>JANITX010000008.1:10200823-10211091 GCA_027564395.1 Erythroxylum ulei
ATGGATGAGGTTGAGTTGAAATTAGGTATAATATGAGCAAGTTATTGATTTGGGATGATGAATTTTGCTTATGAATTATTGTTAGATATATAAATGAGATGTGTTATGGAAAAGGAATATAGAAATGGTATGAGACTTTAAGCTTTGTGATTTCTTTGGATTGCGCTCCCGTTTGTATGACGAGCAATGATACGCACACGTTTTATGGTAAACGAAGCCCAACATGTTTGGTATCAGAGTAAGAAGAGATTACAAGGAACCACGGTCAAGTTTGATGGTAATCTGTTTAAGAGGTTCGATTCCGAAAACGGGATCCAACATAACTGGCATAATTTGAAACTTTAAGGTCCTCGATATCAACGATTTTGAGCTTCATCTGTGAACAACACGTATAAGTTAACTTACTCTTTAAATAAGTAAAATCGTAATGTATATAATAAAATGATTGTAAAACGTACCAAAACTTTTTCCAAAGCATTTTGTAGCAAGTTGTCTTCCTTCAATTGCTTAGCATGCTGAAGGCAAGGTAATTCATTCCTGACAACGACTCCCAACTCACTGGACAATTTTGTTGGTTGGATCTTATCCATAGGACAATGTTACGTGGGGTCAATATACACAGACAACTTATTGTTCATTGCAACATTCATGCATTACAACTCAAATCCTTTAGTGATACCTCTACCTCTTTTTCTTATGTCAGTATTGGAACCTGATAATAAAAGAATAATGATAAGAAAAAAAACACATTAAACATGTAAATACATATTTGAGCATAACTGTAAATGTAAGTGGTTAATAATAATAGACCTGAAGATCCCTTAGCACTAGTTGAGGTTAGATATAGGTTGTTGCTGACTGCCTTCATTAGAGGATGAAATCGGTGGTTGTTGATCGATAGGGTCAGATTGATTTGGTCATTATGGGGGAGGAACATCTTAGATAGTTACCACCCTTTTTCCTTTGTTTCTACCAGGTCCCATTATATTAAATATCTATAAATAACATAACACATAATCTTTACTCAAACATCAACAGCCCACATGAATATAATTCAAACATAAGTCAAAACTAAACATCCAGCATAAACATAAATCAAACACCAACATTCCCTATAAACATAAATAAAACATCAACAATACACATTGATTAATCTTGAAAAACATAAGTTAAACATTAACAACATAAGTCAAATATGAACACAACATTTCAAACAATATAAACAATTTATTTACATTCAAACATCATTATCAAGATTTTGAAATCATCATCATTAATTACATTATCATTGGATTCTTCATCACTAATATATTCGGCCAAAATATCATCTTTGTCATTTAATTCATCCTGAGTACAATCTTCATCTATTTGTACTCTAAAATTGGTTTAGACTTCACCTAGTTGTACTATGTTAGGATCAACATCTCTCCTATGGAATGATGATATATCTACATCTTCTATTCGAATGCCTTCATTATTGAACTCTAATTTAATATCTTGATAAACTTCAACTGCATCCTTATTGAATTGACCATTATCCCTTTCATAAAAATCAAAGATACTTTAGTGTTGAAACTTTTGAACAACCTTCCAAATGCTACCCAATACAGTATTGTTGAGGTAGAAAAATTGCTTCACTTGACTTGCAAGTACAAAAGGATCATTATCATTCCATGTATTACTAACATTGATGCATGTAATATTCCCGTTCACTTTCATGTTAGTAAGATTAAACCATTTGCACTTAAATTGAACAACGTTATTATCCTTGATGTAGTGCAACTCTATTGTTTAAGAGATGACATCGTAAAAGTCAATAAAATCGTCGTCATGACATCCCTCAATAACATCCCCACAAATTTGGCACCTATTTTTATAACAACTTTCATTATTATGTTGCTGAATTCCATCAGCAAAGTTTGACGGTAAAATTCCCTCCTCTTTTAACGAAGGATTTTTTTCTATTGCAAAATACCTTTTTTTGACAATTATCCCTTTGGAAAGCAATTTTCGTCGCTAATTTACTATAAATTTTTTGGGGAATTTTTTGTCAGTAATTTTCAATTTTCTTATAATAAAAATATTAAATGTAAATTATAATACATACAGGAATTAAAAGAAAAAATTATATGTAATTAATACCATTCTCAAAAATTATATGTAATTAATACCATTCACTTTCATCTTCACTGTTATTATGATCTTACTAAGTATTTTTCTAAGGGACTTATCATGCTTGGCTAACTTTTCTCGAGTATGATGTAATTCAGCTTTAAATGTCTTTTTTTCCTCTTAAAGATGTTGAATGGATGTAGATTTTGATGGGGTTGAAACATTGGGCTTAGGGCCTAAGCCAAGACCTTTTATATAACCAGAACATGTACCAAGCACGATATTGCAAATGTCTTCTACTTTTACCTAATTCCTTTTAGACATTGATTTATGTAATAACTCTTGCATCTTATTCTAAAATTAAAAATCAAAACCAATTGTCAATGCAAATATTAGTACTACATAAATAAATAAACTTAAAATTTAAACAAATTTTTATACTTATATAGTTATTTTTTGTTTCTTCTAACACCCACCCTTAACCTTCCTTAAAGTGAGTGACTTTATATAGTGTGATCTTATCACACATTTATCCATTTAGCTCCTTCTCAATCTATTTTATAAAAGAAAAATACAAGGCACAATATATAATATAGTGTTTATTGATATAATTATAACTTGTAAACAAAGATTTTACACATTCATTGTAAACGACTGCAAATGATTTATATCCTTGATTGTGAATTGTTTTCATTTTTTTCTCTATTGACTTTTGCCTTCTCACATTTTTCCTAAATAAAGAAGAAAAGATTAGATAGTTATTAAATATTCTAACAAGATTAATGGAAGCAAATGTGAAGGGAAAGAAAACAAACCTAAACTTTGGGAGAGGACCAATAATCACATAAATTATTCCAATTTTCTTGAGACATTCATTCCGGAACAAAGTTATGGAGAAGTAGGATATTTGTATGCTTGAATGATTATCCAAGATCTCCAAAGTTATTTCCTCAGCATTTCTTCTTATTTACAATGTTTCTATTGTTTTTATAAGTTCATGTTTAAGATGTTTTATTTTATTGATGCTTCTAGTTAGAAATAATGCATTATATCTATACCCATGTTCAAAATTAATGTATGGATTTATCATAACTACAAAGATAAGTAGTGAACTTTACCTTTTGATAAGCATCTTTATATTAGATTTGATTATAGAAGACTTAAAAAAAGTTATGTGGTATATGTTGTATAATTTGGTAGTGTATTTATGCATGTTATGACTTATTTTTGAAATAGACAATGTATAAAAGTAATTATGTGTATAATAGAAACTTTCTTTTCTTAGGTGAATAGGTTATAAACTCAACTTCAACTAGTTATACTGATTTAATAATGTTCATTAATAATCTTAGAAGTGTGTCAAATGTGAAAAGAACATTTGTGGCATGTGCTTTGGGTTTTATTAACCTTTAAGGGTGAGTGGCAAACTTAGAATGAGCTGATACAGGGGATTTTTGGCTGGATAAAAAAATTAAGCTCTAATAATCTTTTCTTCTTCTATGAATGTTTTGTTAATTTCACATAACTCCAATAATTTTTCATTTCCTTACTTTATTGTAAACTCTACTTCTATATTGATTATATCGATGACTTATTTTTATTTCTATTCTGTTTTCAGAATAAAACTGTTAACATAAAATTATCACAAAATGTTAACTTGGAAGATAGTTTCTGATAGCAGAAATGAGCTTTGATGGGAGGTATCTAGCAGAATTCTCCCTACTGAAGAATAAATTGATGCACAATAAATCTGCTTACCAATTTCTAATAATCGATTGCCTTCAACGGTCAATCTTCTTCTTCAAGGTTTTTAATATCCATCGAATTAACTCTCTTTCTTTATTATCTGTATCTTATTTTTTTGTTAAGAAGCTATTAGATGAACGTGTGATTATATGAACTATGTGTTATGTAAAGCTTGTTCGAATCACCAAAAGAATGTAGATGAAAATGGAGGCGGTGGCGATGTCTCGATAGTTCACACACGATAGGAAAATAGGTAGTTTTGAAACAGTCATTGATTGCGAAAACTATAATTATTGTTATGACAATGATGGAGTCATTCAATTGGGTATACATGTGTTCGAATTTGGGTTCCTTATAAAATTTCATTTAGCTCTTTTGCCTTTTAGAATTTAATTTTTCAAAGGATTATGAAGAAATTAAAGTGGTTGTTCCATACTCTGTTCCTTAGGTGAAATGTATGGTACGTACGGTTCATCTAATTCATTATTCTATACTACATCTGGAAAATTGTTCAATGTATCTTCTGTCAGTTTAGTTAAAGCTAAAAAGTTGTTGAAAGAGATTGTCAATAAACCAACTGCTTGGGCAGATCTTTGTCAATTTCTATTGATGCCTTCAAACATGCCAGAAGCCTTCTTGGGAATCCAGACATAGGAAGCTCCTTTATCTTATATATCAAGTCTCATGTATCTTGGAATCTAGAAAAATAATTATATCTTTTTCACTTTATTTTTTGTTTTGTCTGTAAAAATTGTTAAAGTTCTAATTAAAATCTTATATTACTCATTATATATCATTATATTAAATACTCACCTTATATCATTACTTATTATTTTCTCTATAACAATCATATATCAATATATTACAAATTTCATGTTAATACTATCTAAAAATTTTATGACACCATATAAATTTGTCAAATCATATAATTTAAAAAAGAAAAATAAAAACTATAAATCTATATAATATAAATTAATTTTTATTTTATAGTTTCATAAACTATTGTAATGATTTAATATTATTGTTAGCTAAATTTATTTTTAGACTTAGTATCATTGTCAATAATATTAAATTTTATTTTTTTTCAATTTGATGTTAGAATCATTGTCAACAATATTAAATTTGATTTTTATCAATTTGATGATTAGTCACAAAATGATCAAGTTAAAGTTAGTGAACTCATAAGTATAAATAAGAGAGTTATTTTGTTACTTATGAAATCATCACCAACGGTCATGCATTTCGTGACGATTATTAAAATCATCTTCAAAGGATTACCCTTTGGTGATCATCTTACTAAACTATTGCCAGAAGATAAGCATTTTGCGACGATTTTGAAAAAGCATCGCTAAAGGTTTACCATATGACGACAATGTCACTTAATTTTCACCAAAGGCTTGCTCAGTGCAATATTCTCCTTAGTGGGAACTAGCTCAATGCAATATTTTTATGCTCCACTACCTCCCTAATCAAGTAAAACTTCCTTAATACATATTTGGATCATTAATGAGATCATGGTTACTTTGCCTATGTAATGTCGCCACTATTATCATAGTATAACACTATTGGCTCAATAATTCTAAGAACTATTCCAAGTTTGATGATAAAGTTCTCAATTAAACTGATTCCTTTGTCACTTTTGACACTTAGCTATGGTCTGCCTTGGTCATAGAATCAATCATAATTAGTTGTTTTGAACTTTTCTAACCTACTGCATCATCATACAAAGTGAAGATGTACCCTAATTATGATCTACTATCATTAGGATTGAATTGGAAAGTTGCATATGAATACCCTTAAACTTTTAGTTTAGATCCTTTATAGACTGAAAAAAGATCTTTAGTTCTTCTCAAGTGCTTTATTTTTTTAACAGTTATCCAGTGATTATCACCAACATTAGCTTAAAATCTGCTTGTTATGCTTAAAGTATAAGAAACATCTTATCTATTATACACCATCATATACATAATTGTTTAAATGGCTGAAGCGTAAGGAATACAAACTATGTTATCTCTCTCTTCCTTTGTCATTAGACACATACTCTATGACAAAGAAATCATATATGATATGGGTAAGAATTCCCTTTTAAAGTTCTCTTGCTAAACCTTTTTAATACTTAGTATATGTTCATAGATTGAGATAAAACAAGTAAAATCTTTGGTATATCTTTACAAATATTTATTCCTAAAATATAGGCTGCTTCTCCTAAGTCCTTTATGGAGAAGTATTTAGATAACTAAATCTTTATATATTGGAGCATATTGTGTTATTTTTAGTAAGTAATATGTCATCTACATAACACTAAGAAGCTGACTACAGTCCCACTAATATTCTTATAGACATATAGTAATCTATTTTTTTTAACAAACTGTTTGATTGTCTCATCAAAATGAATATTCCAATTTAATGATGCTTGCTTAAGTATATAAATAGACTTTTACAACTTACATACTTGATTAGAAACCACTTAGAATTAAACCCTTTAGGTCATATCGTATACGCATCTTCAAGTGAATTCCCATCAAGAAATGTTTGTTTTAACATTCTGTCACGACTCGGTACTATATTGGGCCCATGACAACCGCCGCATAACCGGGCTAAGGACACTCACGATATCCTTAATCTGACTATGCAAGGCTAACTTAATATCTATTCTTTTTTCTGAAAAATTTAGGCAGCAAAATGGCAGTGTTTTAAAAATCTCAAAAGCTGCAAACATTTTTAAACACACTTATATATTCACATCCAACCACAACTTTAGGACTTTAAAGTCTACTCAAGGCAATCTCAACAACAGTATCAGAAGATTCATATATAAATTCATTTGTAAAACACAAGGCAATCAAAAGTTAACTTACAAATCATAAAGCGTATCTAGATAAACACAGTTCATCAGCCACTAGATAATAAAAGTACAAAAGAAACTACCCATGTGCAGTAATATCCTGAAAATGTCAAAGTACTACGCAAATCCAATCAGAGTCAAACTCACTAAATTAACCTACATGGTTGGAAAGCGAAGGGGGTGAGTACACTAGGTACTCAGTGAGCAAGAAAAACATATATCATAAATAGAATTTGATTCATACTAAGACGGTATAGATAACCTATAAAGTAGATATATATCATATAGAAAACACATAGGCCCAGCCTATGACTCGAATGTATTTTGGTTAGGAACCATATAGGCCTAGCTTATTGACTCACTCATTCAGTGAACATAGGTCCTAATTCTAGTACACAAAAGCATAAAAACATCATATGTATCAATCAAATCTCGATAGGAAAACCAATATTAGGATAAGCAAAAACAATCATATGTGACACCACTACTCGGCCAAACTAATGTACACACCCACCGATATTCGGTGTTGGCTCGACTTTCATCTATGGTAAGTCTGAATTATAGTCAATAAGAGCATCATGACCCTAGGTGATGACCTCGTCGGTGTCCAAACCTTAGGTGTAGAATCACCTGCAAGTCCCGTAGAAAGGTGTCGATATGGTGACTCGACTTTAATGTATCAGTGTCAAGGCTACGGGAGTTGCTTAATCAGTTGTGCCTAGCACACGATTGGCCAATCGTTACCTCACCAATCACAAAAATCATATACAACAATTAAGGACAAAAATCAAGTAAGGCACAATGCTTTTATTTATCGGTCCAACCGATAAATGAAACCATGCCATGGCTCTAAGCCAAAAGAGAACAAATACACACAACATACATGACTCGATTATGCATATGTAAATTCAAAAACATTATTTCATGCAATAAAAGTTATCTTTTGCACTCTAAGTGCAAAGTTGTTCAAAAATGTAGTTTCATAAAATAAAACATTGTCCTTTGCACTTTAAGTACATGTTTATTGAAAACAATATCATTTCTCAAAATACGTAATGAAAACATCAGTTGCACTCTAAGTGCATAGAGTTATTCAAAACAATGTCATTGATTAAATACCTAAGCATACTAGCATCCATTTGAAATTCAATTTCTACCTTAAGTTGCCTAGGTTCAAAATTCACATATAAGTCATCATGCTTGTCTTAGGATGTTCTAATCTTATTTGAGAAATATGGTTTCCCCAACTCAGCTCAAAAGAAAATATACACTCTCTTAACTTCAATAATCCTCAGTATGAGCTCCTTGATTCACGGCTCCCGAGTTTTTATACATAAAAAGAAATATAAGGCATTTACTCCTTAAACATGAATTTTATATTTATACACCATCATATGCGTGTATAAAGCACAATACCACTCTCTTTAAGCTATAAGATTCGACCATTAAACTTCTCACATGGTTACTTCCTTACTATTCACATTACCTTTTCTTTTGCATTTTCTAAGGCATTTAATGCCTTTAATCCCATACTTACTCATTTTCAAAACATAATTAAGCACATCTTTATCCAAACACATTAGGCCTTTACTTGTCAATCTAAGCAACAATTCAAGTTCACTCTAAGTAAACATGAAAGTGTTTTCCAATGCATACCATTATAAAGTCTCAAATCCTAAGCCAAGTTCATTTAGGCATTTTATCAAACACCTAATGTGCATGATTTTTAAGTCACATTTCCAAGACTTTATCATAATAATTCATGCTCATATCATGTCATATAGTAAACACTTCCAATCAATGACACATTCCACCACTCCATTCTAACCAATTTTGTTGGACTCCGCTTCATTCCAAAGTCCAACGCTTGCTCTAATACCAAATTTGTTGGATCCCGCTTGTTTCCAGAATCCAACTCTTTCTCTGATACCAAACATGTTAGATCCCGCTTGAGTCCGGAATCCAACTCTTCGGAATACCATAACACTGAGCGTGGTTCCTTGTAATCACTTTAACCATCATTGAATCATCTTCTTGCTTTGATACCATAACTGTTGGACACCGTTTGATTCCGGAGTCCAACGCTTGCGAAATCATGAAACGTGATCTTCATTACTCCTTATTTCCGGATTTGCAACACTCTTTGGAATCATGAAACGTATACGTCTTACCCTGTAGGGTTAATTCATTTAACCCTCATAAAGCATGAGCAGGTTTTCTTGTGGGGTTTTGCCAATGTACCCTCATTAGCCCTCGTCATTTCATCATCATTCTTATAACATCTCAAACCACAAAGAGCGAGCTACACAGCAGAATCACAATAATCACAATTGACTTCTTCAAAATTGTAGCTCTTAGTCTCAAGTTTATTTTGAAACAAGAACCAACTAAATCAGAGTTCTATAGCTCAAGATATGCTTGAAAATCCAAAGCATGTTCATAGCCCAATCATGCTCTCCCAACTGACCCCTCAATTTCTTTCCATCAATCTTTTTGAATTCAACACCAATAGCTACCAATTTTTATGGAAAGGTATAAAATCGTGTTAGGAATCTATCGCATCAAGAATCACCTCAATCGGAGGTCAGATGAAGAAGTTATGGCCAAAAGAATCCAACATATTCATGTCCTTTCTCATTTCTACGTGCCTTGACACAATTGCCATAACTCTCACTACGGATGTTGGATTGACTTCTTTTTTGTACGGTTTGAAAGAAGACTTCGAGGGATACAAATTTCATGAAGAACAAAAATGAAATTCTATCATTTAAAGGTAAAAAAATATGAACCGTGTAAACCAACACGAGCAGGCCTTGTAACCTTCAGGTGAAATACTGCTCCTGCGCTAGAAATACACGGCCTGTGTGATTTTACACGGGCAAGCCGTATAACCTTCGGGTGAAACAAAATTTTCACCCTCTAAGACCCCTCTAAAGGATCCTAAACCTATCCTATCGTCCCTTTTACTCATAATCTTGCCAAATTCAACTCTTTCTAGTCCGATATCGCTTCATATACTCTAATTGTTCGGGATACACATCCCCTACGACATCCTAACTAGTAATGATCATAACTCTCAACTCCGATATCCAAAAATTACATACTTTATAGCATTCGAAAGCTATAAAGACGAACTACAACTTTAGTAAATGTAAATTTGGCTAATTCTACCTAGATTGATACAGTTTTCCCTTGGAAATCAGCATACACATTTTACCCTCATGAAAACTTGGAATTTATCCCAACTTCGCTTCCTCTATTACAACATTATTCAAAGCAATTTAACTTCCAATTAGAATTCATCCAACACTCAAACCTCAATTCATATGACTCCTCATATTCAATAACATCTTATCATTCACAACAAATCCTATCTTTCTTTTCCATAATTCACTTATATATATATATATAACAACAATTCATATTCAAAGTTTATCAACTCAACTCATATCATCCATACACAATTCATATTTCATTAACATCATAAAATAAATGTTTACAAACTTTAATGGCATTCCAAGCCATATTACATCATCAATATCAAAAATCCGAATACAAAAGATAC
>JANITX010000008.1:10267300-10289997 GCA_027564395.1 Erythroxylum ulei
GTGTATATTGAATCTCATAATTATGATCTCATCATAATTTCAATTACACAGTAATTATTCCAAGGATTTTATCTTTATGAATAATAATCAAATAATTAACAAATACATAAAGATAAAGAATGCCTTTGATTAATAAATAATAATGTCATGCAAATTATTTTCAACCAAAATAAATTGGCTGCAAGGGCATAAACTAACAGATTCAATCCCACAAGTAGTGAAATAATAATAAATTTTTTTGTTTTGATTTTTTGAAAGCTAAAATCACTTAAAATTTTATAAAAATTATTATCACGTAAATTATAATAAAGTACGAATTTTAATTCATACAAAACTTAATTATATTTTTTCGTATTTCTCGAATCGTTTATGAAGTTGACTCATCTCAAGTGTCCAACCTTTAACAAGATCTACGTAACGAATTGAGAGAACTTTGCAATTGTTATTGAGAGTGTTAGACAATAAGTGCTAACTCTCTTAAAGTTTAAGCCTATTTATAATAAATTTTAAATATTTTAGTAATTTAATTAAAATTAAATTCTAGTTTTAATTAAGCGTTAATTAGAATTATTACAAATAATTAGATAATTCTAATTAAATACTAATTATGTCCAATTAAGATACAATATCTTATATTGTTTCTTATTTATTAAATATCTCATGTTTAATCATAAAATTTCTAAAACTTTACAATCAAATCCAACTTGATTAAAACATATATTTTTTCAATCACGTTCTTTGTGTGTGACTTATTAAATTCCTAAATATGTTGAAAATAAATATAAATTATAACCCTAAATTATACTTAGGATTAGATAAATTAAACTTATTTAGTTTATCTTTAATTTTTCTAATTAAATAATTTATATTCATAGATTAAGATTGGGATCTAGAAACACCTAATGATCTCCCAGATATTTAAGAATGTCAGAGTAGTTTTGACTAACATTTTTGTGCGTGATCTTTTTTGTTTAACTTAATTGTTTTATCATATAATTTTCTGATTAGACATATAGTATAAACATAATGTCTACTCTATTTTAAACTCAATCACGTTAATTTTTCACCATTAATAAGTGATTCATTTAATGATATTTGAAAATTATTTTCAAAGTGTCATTTTACCTTGGCCAAAAATTTCATAATCAATACTTGTCAAGAACAATGAAACATTCTTCCTAATCTCTTTAGGGTGATGAATCATGTATTGATCACTCAACTACCTCTATATAATTCATACAATATCTAATAACCACCGACTGAGCTATCTTTGACTAAAACAGGTCATAAGTAGTATCAAAATATAATAATCCTTATATAAGATAACTTTAGAATTCTCAAGTCAAAGTATCACATATATAATCATCACAATGAGAATTTTTATAGATATACAAGTAATGTTTCAAATGAATTTCTCATATAAGGTCAATTTAGTGAACTTATTCTCTAACAACTACTGATTGTCTTCAAGTTGCTACGTGATTTCTTCTATCGCTTTCCCATTTTAGTGTTGGAAAAAGAAGGAGAAGTCATCTGTATCATCACCTTTTGGATTTTATGCCTACAATTCCTAATGACTATTATGTTTGTGGAAGGTAAGGTGCCTTTCTTAAAAACATACTTGTGACTCTGTTGACACCTTTCATTCTCCCGGTACTTGTGGTCCACATGTGTCTTTGGCCATTGATCAATGTCAAGGGTTTCAGGAAATCGAAGCAGTGAAAGCAAAATGAAGTAAAGATGAGAACTTTCTTTTTTCCCTGATATTGAAAATCCTTTTGGTGGCAGTACATTGAACAGGCCCACCCGAAGCTCCTCTCCTTTTCGTTATCCATAAAGGAGCTGGACTCCCGAGCAGATTTCCTCTACCGAGTAGTTTTGCATCACATTCCCTACATCGTTATCGGCAGTAAGTGAAGAATTGAATGTAAAGTTTCAAGCTTAATTTATTTTCTTTGCTTGGTTTCTTCTCTCTTATTTATAGGTTCTCCGAATTTGTTTTTGACATATCTGCTTGCTTTATTAATTATGAAATGGAGTTGCAAGCATTTGCTTTCTACTCTTCCATTTGTGTTGTTTTGTTTTGAGATCTGGTGGTTCGAGTAGTGGAATGAGTGATTGAGGCGGCTGGTTGTTCCGATTATAATGGAGGAGCTTAGAATGAGGGATTGAGGCGGCTACTGATGTAAAGTTTAGATTTTTATTAATTTCTTAGCTTCTTGTAGCTTGGATTTTTTTTTCTTTTTGGTGCATAGGATGTAGATGAATTATTTGTGTGTTCTGTTCCTACGAGATCACTGTCTGCTCTTCATGGGTTCTGCTAATTCACGGTGTTTCTATTAGTTGTCGTGCTTAGTTGCTCAGTTGTTTAGAAATAGCTGCTTCAAGTTACTGTTTCTCGTCAGTTCTAGGGTTTTCGGCGTGCCCTTTTCTTACTTTGTCTTCAGATCTTTGTTTTTGTTTTTTTTCCCTCTCTCGCTTTCAGTGGTTTAATCTAGCATATATATATATATATATATATATACAAAGAAACACCATATATATATATATATGGTGTTTCTTTGTTATGGCTTAGGGCTGACATATTTGTTCTTGATTTCCTCATGTAGCTCCTCTTGCACTTTTCAGAAGTGTCTTGTTTATATTTTTGTCGTGTTTTCTTACTTTTTCTGCCGTGGGATAGTATCTTTTGTCTTCTATTGCTGTTTTTTCATGAAAGCTTCGCCTTTTGGGATCCTTTAGGGTTCGGATCCTTCTAGATTTTGAAGTTTTGATTAGTTTAATGCCCTTTTTCTGTTCTCTTTTCTGTTTCTCTATTTTCCATTTGTTTACCTTTGAGACCTCAGTGTTCGAGAAGGGGAAGGTTACACTTGTTGGTCGCGATGAGGTAATTTGCTATTTGGGTGTGTTTGTTAGAGGAAAGTTTGGAACTTTTTGGTTTGTGTAGTCCTAATAAACTATGTGAACTGCTTTTATGTGCTTATTTATGTTGGAGAAAATAGTGGACTTTTTAGGGAGGTAGGTACTAATAGAGGGAAAATTGTTGAGATTTTCTTGTGTATTTGTTTGAGTGGTTGTTCTATTCGCGAGGAAAAGCTACGCTACGGGTTAAAAGTATTTTTGGAGCCGTGTAACTGTGTTGATATTGGACTAAAGCCGCCCTTGAATAGTTGGTAAATCTAGTTATGGTTTTTGGTTACCGTTGTTTCCTTGAGGAGGGAATGAGAGTGACTTTTTCTTTCATGCTTTTCTGAAGTTTTTGTGTGAAAAGCGTAATAGCTTCTTTGACTTAGGACCGATTTCTCAGCCTTTACAATGATTTTAGGAACTTACTATGTGGTCATGAGTTACTTATACATGTCTGAACAATGTTTTGGAGAAAACTTCAAGTAGCGTTGTACTTGTACATGTGTTTATAAAGAATGCAGATCCGTTGACACTTCCGACGACGCCGATGAAACGCCGATGTCATCATCGTCGGCGCTAGTGTAGTTGGGGTGGCTTCTGCTCACACTCTCGGCAAGCATTTATTTTCAAGGATGCCACATGGTGTTGCAACGTCCATTGCAAGTACTGGATCTACGGTCAAGTCCAGTATACGATGCAAATGACCATAACCCACCTGGGGGTCCCAGTTGTTTTGTCTTAGACAATCAAAGGTATGGGAGCAAATGAGCATTTTCGTTTGGTCATGGAACAAGTAAGTTTTCTTTTCTCTCTTCACTTACTCTCTACAGATTCTCCATTACATCTTTGTTTTCCCTTTGTATCCCTCATGTTGGAGGTTCTGAGTTTGTTTCTATTAGTTTAGCAACATTATTCTATACGTGCAGTTTGTCCTTTGCATCCATGTTTTGTATTTATCTTAGTTTTCTTTTACTGCTATTTTATTTTTTATTTTTATTAATTTTCTTATTTTTATGAGTTTTTCCTTTATTATTATTATTATTATTATTTATTATTATTATTATTCTTATTATTATAATTGTTATTATTGCCTAATTATTTATTGTCTTTTCGTATTTGTATTAGTTGTTATTATTATTGTTATTATTAGCATTTTTAGTATTATTAATAGTAGTCTTGTTTTCATTATTTTATATATATCTATCTATATCTTTTGTTATTTTTATTATGATTTCTATGGATTGATGTTGTTTTACCTATTTTCTCTATATCCTGCATCATTTTTATATTATCTCATTTGCATGTGGGTCTACTGGAAACAGTCTCTCTACTATGTAGTGATAAGACTGCGTATTATTGACCTCCCCAGACCCTACTTCAGCGCGGGACTTCAGACTGGGTGCGATGATGATGATGTTCTCTAACAAGCACCCACACATTTGTTTAAGTATCTATATGTAGTATCCTGTTTTCTCATATTAAGGGTTAGAACCCTAGATAACAGCATATGAGAGATTATTAAGAAACTAGGAAATGCATTTCATACTCATGCATAATATTAGCATACACATGTGAATTTGATTTTTCTATACACATTACAATGACTGTTCATACACTCATTTGACTTATTACGAGATATAAATGATTTTTAAATGATTATGATGTAAATAGTGAATATTTTGTCTTGAAAATTGATTTGGTGAATTATATTATTAACTTAGAATTTTTGGTAAAAATTTCAAAAAATTTCTAAAATTATGGGTATTTTTAGACTAGGAAAAATACCAAGTAGCAAGACAATTGATAAATGGCAGTAGAAATAAATGTCAAATGGTAGTAGAAATTATTGATAAGTGACATTAAGATTTAATAACAAATGTCATAAAAAATTGGGAAACAATTGGATTAGAAATTGAAAGACAAATGGACTGATTATTAAGAATCATGTTTCTTTTTTGTTCTTCTATCGAGCGGTTTTGCATCCTCGAGACAATCAACTTCGTTTTGTAGAAGTAGCATAATTCTTTATGTGGTCAGTGTCATGACACTCACCAAGCATTAAACCCACGACATATACCTTGAAAGACCATCTTTTAATTGTCTTTCATTTTCATTACATGCTCTCTTCTTCATTTTATTCTTCTCCATTCACGATACTCACCCTCACTCTCACACCCCGGCCCTCAACGTTGAGGTTTACTATCATCCTTCACTTTTTCAATCCTAGATTCTTTTTGTCTTCTTCTTCTTGATGAAAGCCTAACCTATTCCACCTTGAAGAGTTGATGATCGTATAAGCTTGGAGGCTAGGTTTTCATGGTGATTTTTGAAGAAGAGTTGAGTTAATCAAGTAAGTATATTGTTCTTCATGATTTGTTGAATAGAAACTTTTATGAAGATAGTTAGAGATAAAATGAAGGTGATAATGGAGTAAAATGTGTGCAGAAATTTGAGGAATGTATGTATACATTGATGTTCTGTTTTTGTGTTTATGATCAACCATAGTTTATGATTTGTTTATGAATGATATTGAGCTGAAATGGAGCTGAGAATGAAGAGGAAATGATTTAATGTTGATGATCTAAGCATAAGATGGTTTGATTGTAAAATTTAGGACTTAAAAATCTAGAAAATTGAAAGAGAATGGCTGGAATATGTTAGCTGTAACATTTCCACTGGACATGCATCTGTATTTTAGCCATATCTTGATATGTAGACATCCAAATGGGATGATTTTAATTTTATATTAAACTAGAGACATATGGAAATATTTTTCATGAAGGAATCAAATTTGAATTATGTCTACTAAATTTGGCTTGAAGTTGAATACAGTGTACTGTCATAGTTTGAGAATAGTCTGTAGTATTTTGAGTATAACTTGCAGAATACTGAACCAAATTGTATGAAATTGATGTCATTAGAAACTTAACACATAAAGGAACATTTGTTTAGAAGAATGCATTGCCTAAATACCTCATTCTCCTTGTTAAATGCACGATCGTGCTTGAGGAAGTTGCGCGAGTGTGCACAAGTATGATCGTGACAGAGAGGGTCATCAAGTGGTTGCACGATCATGCACAAGCACGATCGTGCACTGCTGTCTTCTTACTCTACCTTGGTGTTTTGGACTTAAATGAGGTTTGAAATAAACCTAGATGGTTGCTTAAGTAAGTGGTTAAGTGATTGATAAGGTTAGGATGTCGATTGACATTAGAATTGAAGAATAGATTGATTTGATACGAATGTATCTCAATTTGGAAGTTATGAGTTGTTAATGATGTAAAAGTGTTTTTAGAAATGCTAATATGATTGTAAGGAGATGAGTAATGTGTATCAAGTAAGAATGAATGAGAGTTTTGAAGTATGGATGATCATGAGATGTGAATAAAGGAAACATACCCGAAATAGTCAAATTAAGCATGCATTATTCATAACACATATACATATGTGTACGATTGAGTGTTTATGTGATTGTGCAATTAGTAATGTGTGTGCAATGTGTGTATTGCATGATGTGGATACACAGGATAGAATGTTAGCATCCAGACGTTTTCGGATCTTGGAAGCAAATGCTAATCTGAAACGTACTGTGAGTCGACCTAGATGGTCTCCTCTTAATTAATTGTTTTCTTTAAGCATTTTTACTGAATTATTATTGATGTGAATTTGAATGTGTTAATTTTGGAAATTAATAGTTCGAGGAGTTTGATAAATTTGAATATATTGGAAGTGTTTCATTGAAAGTGAATGAGCAAGGAGTAAGTGATTCTTAACATAATTGTTGAATGCCAGACTTAGGTCTGATGACATGTGAAAGTAAATATGTAAAGTGAAATAACGTGACTGATTGATCTTATGTGATTTGATGCATTTCATTACTAAATGCACGAACAGAAAATGGCAGTTATGATCGGAGTAGCCACCAAAAAAGAGCTCAAAGCTCAAAATGTGATTAAGAGCCAAAGGCTCACTATATATAATGAGCCCGGTATCCCCAATAGACACAGGATAATTATTAATGAGCTCGGTATCCATAATGGATACGGGACAGTGAAAAAGGCACTCGGTCATAACAACGTAATAATCGAAAGTGAGTCTCATGAGCATTGCATATACAATTGATATGTATGTTTAAATGACTAAATTGTACTATTTGAATTGTTCCGAATGTGATATATGAAATAAGTGAATAAAGTGTATTTGATGCCACATGATGAATTAATGAAGTGATATGCTATATGTGTTGATATTTATCTGCAAATTGAATATGAATTGTGAACTATTTGTGTTATGTGATATGAGTGAGCCATCGAGGATGGTACGTTCACTGAGTTCGCAAAACTCACCCAAAATTTGCAACGTTGTCTTTCAGGTTCAGGGGATACCCAGTTAGACTAGCTGAAGTCTAACTACTACATTCATATAAGAGTTAGAGGTCGGGATCAGTTGGCGTTTACATATGTTTTCTGTTATTTTTAGTATTAAACATTGTATTTCGAAGCATTATTTATTGTGTAAATGAATTTTGCTTGAAATAACAGTTCGATGAAACACATTTTGTATTTGTAGTAGACCCAGATGATCACTGGAATTTATGATGATGCATTTATGGTTGTGACATTTATAACTAAGATTGTTATGAATAAAATGGGCCGATAGTTAAATTATCGATTTTCTGGATATGCGTGTGATATATCGAAAATTTTGAATTGAGTATGATTGACTAATTGCCCTAATATGCCACCTCGTAGAGTATGTTCTCAAATACCGATGGTTTGTTCAGAAATATGCCCTATGAGAGTGGGGTGCTACAGTATATACTTTAGCCTATGAGATTGAAAACTTTCTTCATAAGGAAAATATAAGGAGTGCTAGTCTTTTAACATTCTATTAATGCCCAATCTTAATAGAATAATAACTAGAACAATTTAGGGATAATATATAAATAAAATATGAATCTCATAATTATGATCTCATTATAATTTCATTTGAATGTATATTTATCCCGTATACTTTATCATATGCATTTGAATATATATAAGATAAAAAATGTCTTTTACAGCCAACCGATTGGTTGTAGGGCATAAATCAACAATCTCCCACTTGCACTAAGCCAATAGTTTAAGTATTTTATACCATATCACCATATGATGATCATTCTATTATTGGAACAGTGGTTTAATGAGAGAATTCTACAAGATTATCTATATTGAGAACATGCTTAAATCTTACAACATTCATATCAATTATCATCATAATTAAGATAAACTACCTAAACATATCATTAGATCTTTGACGAGACCTTAGCTCCTTTTATATGCCTAAAGGTTCTAATTTTCTATGGTACATTACTTCTAAGCAATGCAAGGAACTATACCAAGATTGTTAAAGAACTTCTTGATCCAATTAATCATCTCTACTAAATGAAAAATGTATTATGAATCAATGCTACACTAGAACCTTTCCAATCTCAAAATGATAGTGTTTAAAGTAAAATATACCTTAATGAGGATTTACCTTTAAAGTTAATATGATTATAACCTTAAACTCAAATATCAACTCACACATAGAATAATAGATATATTTAATACTTTACAACTATAGGATATCTCAAATACTAAATACCTTCAGTACATTATGAATATATTTGGGCTAGAATAGGTAAATAACCTCTGTATCTATCTCTCTAGATCTAATTTCTATAATTAAGTTGTTACCTTTTCATATGGAATAAGAGTTGCTCTTGGACAATTATATTTTTAATATTAAAAATACAAATTATTGTTCTTATTATGTGTAATAAGTCTTTACATACTCCCACTAACCTTCTTGCATACATGATAAATTCACAATCATCTCTAAGGAAAACTCTTCGAATTCATCATGAAAGTGAATATGTTAATGTTTGTATCCTTTCAACTATACATTAACTGTATCAACAAAGGCACTAGTTTCAATTGGGTGTATTATTATGAGATTTGAATTTTTTAAATGTTATCTTACTCCCACTACTTATCTGAGAACTATTCTCCTATAAATCTACATGAAAACAAACAATTTGCTTAATAGGTTTGTAAGATTATATCCAACCTTTTGTATATCTCATAATCTTCTATTATCCAATTTAGTTCTAAAGTTAGTGGATAATATATGTTTTAACTAAGTGTCACATCCCAAAATCATTAAACTCTTTTAAAGTCTTAACGTTCCATATCTAATATGAATTCTTGCTAATTGATCTAATTGGAATTAATGAAGGTAAGTTATTGTACTAGGAATAACTATAAAAGAAATATTATTACATTATCCAATATCTCATATGGTATATTCCTCCTTACATAAATCATACTGTTATAGATTTTAGTTATGGAGATATTTACTAGAGAATCTCATTCCCTATAGATAACTGAAAAATTTATATCACACCACATCAATCTCTTTGAATTGCTTTAGCATTCTCAATACTTAATTTCCACTTAGATTTAAACAATTTTAACTTGTTAAAAATTTTAAATCAATCTTTCATTTAATACATATGACTATATCACATAAAGTCATTAATCTAATGAAATACAATTTTCATCCTTTTATGAATTATTATTACATCTCATACATCATATGTATAAGATATAATAATTCAATACCTTTATTATCATGAGGTTGATTTAGTTTTCTTTAACTTAATAAGTATCACAAGTTTAATATGATTCATAATCAAAAGGATACATATATCCTTATATGTAGCTTTCTGATTCTCATTACATTGATTTAACTAATATGACATAATAAGATATTCTCAATTATCTAACTTTGTATTTTTTTTTTCCCACTTATGTTAAGCATAGGTCTTCTGTAGTCTAAATACATACAAAATATTTGTATAAATTTGGATCAACTACTTTTGCTCAACAATATATTTCTTATTATGCCTTGAACATTGAAATAATGTTAAATCTAAATTTAATATCAAATACTCATAAGCATGAATTAAAAATATATATGATCTTTATCATATAAAGTATAAGTAAGAAAAATCATACAACTATTTTTTTCTAATCACAACTATTATCATTCTATAATAAATGTTTTCAGTTGTAATCCATATTTATGCTTTTAGTAGGCTAAATTAAATGAAACAATTTCATCAATATACTATACCTTTTAGTATCTACTTTACGCAACTTCTTGCATCTTACTATCATGGTATTGACATACATCTTATATGATGTCCTTAAAGTTTATGAGATGTTATTCAACTCAAAATGTCATTACATTTTATCATCCATATGATTTTGACATATCTTTAAAACTTTAACATCAAATCCTCAACAAGGATTAATAGCAAAATTGCAGAATGGACATATAACTTCTCTATCTAACTTTCTCAAACATAAAGTATGTTCAAAAAATTTGGTTCATATACTCTTAGTAGCAATTATAAGAAGTAGCAGTAACTTATACTCAAAACAAAATATACATGTAATGAAAAAAAGCATTGGTTACATGCCATGATTACCAAATAAGATTAGGACTTTAATCATGTATTTGGTTGCTCCTACTATTTTATTTGAAGTAATAGCCCTCGTTTTTATTTAGAAAGCCCATTCAAATTTAGTTAACTTTAAGTCTGCTCAACAAACTAACTAAACTTAAATTAGGTAGATAACAACCTTATTAATCACATCTCATATGACTCCTAGATCTGTTACGCGACAACTCTAGCCAAAATATATCTCATATGTTATTCCTAACCCTGCCTCTAAATTTATATGATCATGAGTTTGCTCATCTAAATCACACAATTATATTTAAGTAGGACCCATTATTATAAGACTAAATATATTAAGGTTAAAGCAGTCTTCAATTTGTAGAACAAGCCTAACAATAAACAAAACTCTGGTTCATTCTTATAACAATGCAAGGTAGTAATCATGTTCAAAAATATGCATTTAATATTTTTAACGAGGGATTTAATTTTATTCGTCTCATCAAACAAAAAATTACATGTAATAATATCACATATATAAAACATGCATTTTAACATGCATCCAATATATGTATATATATAACATATAAATAAAGTATACAACTTATATATTCATAATCAAATTATATGCATAAAATATCAAGTTTTGATTGATTCTAGTTATTGATTTTAATTTTCCAAAATAATATTGCCAACTATTTAAAAAATAAAATTAGATTAAACCAATTGGTTCCTAAATAAATTAAAATTTACTCCCTAAATTTTATTAAAGGAGTCAAGATAATTGGAAATAGTTTCCAATTGGATTGTTATATTTTTAAATAAATTAAATTCTATTTTCTAACAATGAAAAAGGAACTACTTTCAAAATTAAATAAAAATCTTTTAAATTTAATTAAGAAAGGTCTTTATATTATTTATTTAAAAATTTGATGTCTTAATTAATTAGAAAATCATTCTTTAGTAAATTAGAAAATAATTTTCAAAATTATTAAAGAAAGCTCATTTTTCCTTTAATTAATAGATGAAAAAACTTTTCAAAATTTAACAAAGAAAAATACATTTTTTAATAAATCAAGAAAATTATTATTCATAAATAAGGAATAAATCTAAATAAATAAAATAATAATTTTATAAATAAATTTAATTTAATTTATTTAAATCAAATTGAAATAAATAAACTTTAATTATAACACCTTTACTAAATAGTTAAGATTTTTTTAAAAGTTTAAGAAGTCTAATTAATTAATTTCAATCTAATTGAAATTAATTAATTATAATTTTATAAACAACTTTTCTAAAATCTAAATTTAAGAATCAATCCAATTTATAATCTTAATCATATTAAGAAAAATAATTGATATAATTTGCAATTGATTTTGAATTTTAAATAAATTTAAAATTTTGTTGGTACAAAATTTAATTTATTCTAGTTTGGAATACATTAATTCATATTTGAAAACAATTTTATTAGGATTACACTAATCTTATTCTCAAACAACTTTTAGTCTTAACTTATAAAGACTTATTCTTAGTTTAAATCAAACTTAAAGTTATTACCAAACAAGTCTTATTATGATCCCGAGACATAAGTAGACTTTGTCTCTAAGCTATTATATTTGAATTTACGTGATAATTTCGTGCATGGAGGTACTGGGTTTTAGAATTTTAAAAACAATGCAATATTCGGCTATACATATGTGATTGTAAGTTTTGGATCTGAAACTAAGTGAAGCTTTGTCCATTAGGCATGAAATTTTGGGAGCATGCAAAAGACACGTAAAATTAATCTTTTAATAATTTTCATAATTTTTAGAATTTTCTACAATTTGTTTTAGTCGTTTACTTGGACACAAAGTCTGATAGCTGGAAACAATGCATAAGATACATTTTTCCCTTTCCAAAATTAGTTTCCTTATTCTTTCGAATGTTTAGTATGATTCCATATTGTCTAGGTTGTTTCCTAATAGTATTAGGAGTTTTCTTTCAAATCTTTAGTATGATTCCATATTGTCTAGGTTGTTTCCTAATATGATCAGGGACGGATGCACGTTAGGAGTGTAACATCCCGTTCCCATACTCAGGATTAGAGCCCTAGATTTTTGTAATTGAGAAAATAGCAATGACAGATTAGAAAATTGCATTTCTGCTCATGCATAATGTTAGCATGCACACATGTGAATATTGATTTTTGCATATTAAAATGAATTGTTCATACACTCATTTGACATTTTCCGGGTATAAATGATTGTTTAATTCGATTATAATGTGACTTATAGATTATGTGTCTTAAGAATTGATTTCGAGAGTATAATTATTGACTCAGAATTTTTAGTGAAAATTTGGGAATTTTCTGAAATTTAAGGGTATTTTTGGACTAGGAAAAAAATACCATGTGGCAGAACAATTAATGAATAGTAGTAGAAATAAGAGTCAAATGGCAGTGAAAATTTTTATGAATGACATTAAGATTTAATGACAAGTGTCATTGAAAATTGGGTTGAAAATTGGAGATAAATAGACTAGTAAATTAAAAAACCAAAAGTGGGACCATAGGAAAGTGACAAGTGTAACCACCACTCACCACTTACTATTCTTTTACCAAATTAAAGACCATTTCATGGTCTTTCACTTAACCATTCACGACATATGGTTCATTTTTTTCATCTTCTTCATTTCCTTCATTCATTCTCTCCTTCTCACGACACTCTCTTCTTCAAAGCCACAAAGTTTAGCCTTGCTTTCTTCCATCACTAGCCACTTAAATACTTTACTATCTTCTTCTTGTTACTAAAAGACCCAACCCATTTCACCTTGAAAGTTGATGATCGTGGGATGCATGGGAGAGGCTAGGGTTAAGTGTGATTTGAAGACATTGAAGCTAAACAAGTAAGTATAAGCATCACTCTTCTTGATTTGATGATAGTTAGAAGTTAAATGTTCACAAATTGAGGATGGGTATATGCAAAAACGTGAGTGAGTATTGTCAGTAGATTAATGTCTTGCTTTTATATGTATGATGATTAATAATCCATAAGTTGTTATAGAGATGTTTTTGAGGTAAAATGATCATTATAATGGTGTTTGGATGAGTGTAGTAAATTGATGAATGAATGGACATGGTTGATGTCCTGTTTTGTGGTTATGATTAATAGTCTTTTATGACTTGTTTTGTGAATTTTTTGAGTTGTAAATTGAGGTGAGAATGAAGAGGAAATGAATTAGAAAAGATGATCTATGTACAAGATGTAAAATGTAGGAAGTTATAAAAATCTAAAAAAAATGGAAGGGAGTGGCTGGAATATGATAACTGTAACAATTCCACTAGATATGCTTCTGTAATTTAGCCATAACTTGTTATGTAGATATCCAATTGAGATTGTTTTTTATATTAAATTAAAGACATATGAATACATTTTTCATGAAGACATTGAATTCAAATTCTATCTTTAAGAGTTTCTAATTTTGACTTGAAGTTGAGTACTGAGTGCAGAAAGTTGATGATGAATAAGTGTATATGTGTATGTTCTATTATTAGTGTTTATGATCAATCATAGGCTATAATTTGTTTGTGGATGATATTAAGTTAAAATGGAGTTATTATACTGGAGAAATGATGAATAATTGAACTAGAAGTGATAGATCAAGCATATGATGTTGAATGTAATAAGTAAAGAGTTAGAAATCTGGAAAATATGATGCAATTGGATATACTTTGGTACAAGAGGCATAACTTTTTCTACAAAACTCGGATTGAGGTCATTTAAGATTCTTAGAAAGAGGTCTTCGGGATCTACAACTTATATGAAGACTACAAGAAGAGATTTTGATGTCTAGAGGGTCAAACATTCAAGTTTCTATAAGTGACCCGTAAAGGTTCGCTTAACGGACATGGATGTCCACCTAACGGACATTCACGGGTCAATTGGTCTTAATTAAGGCTTAAATAGGACTTGGAATGAACCTAGAATGATGCTTGGATTATATGACTAATGTGTGATATTTATGAAGTGATAACTGGGGTTATAACTTAGTGAATGAATGGATGATATCAAAGTACCAAAGGCATGAGTATAATGTGAATGAAGATGTTCATATGATTATAGTTATGATCCAAAGGAGTTGAGTATTATGTATTAAGTAAATGTGAATGAGAATTGGGTTGTTGGCCCCTGAAAAATTTTCGTTGAAGTTAAGCATGATTTAAATAATTTTTGAGGTTTTGATAGATTAATTATTTTGGAGTTATTTAATTATGTCAAAGTTAGTAGGGTTTATTGCATGGGTTAGTTGAATTAAAGTGTTAAGGTTATAAGGATGTTCAAGGGTATTTTTGGCAAGACATTAAAGCATAAAAGACATAAGGCTTATAAGGAAGGGTGAAATGGACTTTTTGGACTCATTAAGGATATAACTGGATGGAGAAATTGTGGTCTTGTATATTAAGAAGAGAGAAGAACAAAAATTAAAGAGAAAAAGAGAGAGTGTCATGATGAAGAGAGAGAAATATAAAAAGAAGAAGAGAAGGAGAGAATTAAGAGAAAACAAGCCAGGGTTTCAATTTTCTTAGCCTTCAAGAGAGAGATTTTGAGGTTGTTCAAGAAGGGAAAAAGGTAAAGGAAGAGAAGAGCTTCCATTTGAGCCAAAGATCTCTTCATTGGGTGAAGAATCAAGGTATGATCATTTTGAATGCTTTGGATTTTTGGAAGGATTTTAGTTCATGGAGTTTAGAAAATGCATGGGTTTAAGTATTCTAGAATCAATTTTAGTGATCTTGCATTGTGGGATTTTCAAATTGGATTCCTATTGAATGGGGTTTTGTCATTAATAAAGGAAATCAAGAAAGGCAAGAGGAGCAAGAGGAGAGGCATTTTGAGCAAGTCCTTAAGCAAGAAATTCAAGGTGAGTACATGTTTATAATAGAGTAAATAAGCCACTAATGATTTCTTTGAATCAAGAAAGTTAAATAATTTAAATTGCATCATAAGTGTTGCATTTATTGCTTTTTGAATGTTTTGAGAAAGTGCTACATGTTTGGTATATGAATTGTGTGAATGATTTATGAAATGAAAAATGGAAATGATTTTGAAAAGATATCAAGTTTACGAAAACAAGTTTCGAAAAAGTGCCTTTTTGGGCAACAAGTTTACAAGTTATGAAATATGATATGCCCATGAAATACAAGTTTTGCAAAAAAATGTGCCATTTGAGGCAAACTATTTTTAGATTCATGAAATATGTGTTATATGGGTTTGTGGTAGTCCCTCAAAAATGTCACGTACACATTGATCAAGTTATAGGCTTCTCCTGCCTGCCCGCTAGTGGCACGGAGCTCCTTCATGGACTCCCTCAATTTTACAGCTACATAGGACCATTATGTTGAAATGTGTAGTGCGTCATGTTTATGGATCTACCCAAACCGTTTTGATATGCTATATGTTCATGATAAGTTGATAAGAATGATGCATACACATTTTGCATAAACGTGAACTTTCTATATTGAAAAATGATTTTATAAATGGTTTTGCTTGTTACCAATTATAAAATTATTACCCATGAGCTTTTAGCTCACCCCCATTCTCCCCCCCATATCCAGGTGATGAGCAAGATATCGAGTAGTCAAGGGTCAAAGCATCACTCCAATATTTGATTGTTTTGTATTTGAAGCAAATCTTGTAAAGCAAGGCTTTAGTTGCATTTTGAGCAACTCATGATTCATGTATGTTTTGTATTTTGGGATTTTGAGATGTTAATGTATTTGTGGCTTGAAATGCCCACTAAAGCTTTGTAAAACTCTTATCTTTTGATGCAATTGGAATAAAATTGCATTTATGCTCATGACTTCCTCTTAAGTGGTATACATTGCATCTTTAAGTTTGCATAAGGAAAAATTTCTTGTTCAGAAGTCATAGGAAGATCTGGATTAATCTAAGCAGATTTAGGCTAATGTGCCTTCTAGAAAGTTGTAGGTCTTTCTTCTAGCTTTCCAACGGTTTATAGTAGGAAATTTTTGGACATCGGAGTTCAAAGTTATGTTCCTTAGAAAGGGAGATACTTAGGATTATCAAGTGGTATCGTCTGCAGAGACGTATCGTTAGTGATAACGTCACATCGTCTGTGATGACGTCATATTGTCTATAGAGATGTATCGTCTGTGATGACGTCATATCGTCTGTAAAGATGTATCGTCTATAGAGACGTATCGTCTGTGATGATGTCATATCATCTTAAGTTGACTCCACTTCGTCTTAAGAGCTGCATCGTCTTAAGTTGACTTTGCTTCGTCTTAATTTGACCCCACTTCGTCTTAAGAGTTACATCATCTTAAGTTGACTTTGCTTCGTCTTAAGTTGACTCTGCTTCATCTTAAGAGTTGCATCGTCTTAAGTTGATTTTGTTTCGTCTTAAGTTGACTCCGCTTCGTCTTAAGAGTTGCATCGTCTTAAGTTGACTTTGCTTTGTCTTAAGTTGATTCCACTTCGTCTTAAGAGTTGGATCGTCTTAAGTTGACTTTGATTTGTCTGCTTTTTTCCGTCTGCTTCTTGCTGTCATCTGCTCCATTTTTCTTTAACCCTTCAGACAATAGAATCTGTCTTCGAAGTTTTCATGAAAGTTATAGATCTCGAAGTCTTCTATCAAAACATCCTTAGATGATCTTAATCTGATATCCCATATGACAGTTATGCTAATTGCCCCAAGACAGGTGCAATATGATTGAGGTCAAAACTCTATTCGAGTCTTTCAGCCATAACTTTGTTATGGGATCTCCAAATGCAATGATTCTGGTATCTAAATAAACTAGAGACATAGAGTCACAAATTTTCGAAACAAGTCGAAATGAAATTTCAATTTGGGGTTTCCCAAAATCTTTTTGAAAACGGGACTCAACACTTATGGTATCAAATCAAGAAGAGGAATTGATGACGGTTAAGGAGAGTTCATTGGAATAAGTTCTGTGATTATGATCAAGAGTTAGGTTTCGAAAATAGGAGAAGTGAGTTGTTTTGATGTTTGTCTTAGTAGGGGCACGCCACCCTTGTGGGATACATGTTCAGATGTCAATTAGGACATCGGGACGTGACTCACGAGGGCAGGGTGCCCAATAAGAAGCACTTATAGAAATACCTCCAAAATTTCTACTAACTCAGTTTTGTGATCCTGTTGCAACTACTGTTGATTCAACTTATCCAGAGATTAAAAAAAATTAATGATCCAAGTTACTTGAAGGGCGGAGCTATTTTAACTCCAACTTTGGATGATGTTGATAAAGTTAATGATTATATTCTATCTCTTATTCCTGGTGAAGCTAAGGAATATCTTAGCTCTAATTCTATATTTGCAGCAAATGAACAATGCGAATTCTTGCAAGAATTGCATTTGGTTGAGTACTTAAACATATTGTATTGCTCAAGATTGCCTAATCACAAATTGATATTGAAAGTTAGAACTCCTATTATGCTCGAAATATTAATCAATCTTGATAAATTGCATTTTGTCATGTTAATTCTTTATGTTTCATGTTCTTTTGTTAGAATTTTGTGATGTTTTGCTTATGTTTCCACGGTAATTTATGTCTTTGAATTTTCTAGGTGATGAAATACCAAAGTGACGCAATTTAGAGTGAAATTGGCTAATCTGGAACTTCTAATTGATTAGCTACAGCAACAGAGAAGAGTGAGGACTTGAATCAGCAAATTAAACAGGAATGGACTCAGCTAAGAGGAGCATTTGGTGCAAAAGCAAGGAGCAGTGGAGACATTTTAATCATTAATTAGCTACAGCAGCCAAGTGGGAGGCGTCGAAAAATCAACTAGGAAAGGAGAGCAATAGGTGGCGTCATTTGAAGGAGACAACGCAACAATGCAGCGTGGAGGGTTTTTAAGGTTGCGAATTAAATTGTCAATAAGCAGTCCAACAACCTAAGGGATTAGAGGAATTAAGGAAGGCAGAAACGGAGAAATGCGTAAGTGACGCAACATTAACACGCCAGGGGGGAGGAGCTAAGTGAAATTAAAATCAAGTGAAGCAAGCAACATACAAAGGAGGGCCAACGCACAGTTAAATGGTCCCATAAAATCAGCAACTTGAGACACAATAAGGGGGCCCACGTTGTTCATTAAAATAGGCCATCAAGAGGAGGGCCCACTCCATTAAATGAGAACAAAAACCTAGGGAGCTCTAGAAGTTGACGGTAGTAGCTATAAGGAATAAAAACTTTTGAAGAGAGGGTGTGCGGCAACTTTTGGAAGGAGAGCTTAAGATATATATATATATTCATCACAAAGTTGACGGTGAAGCAGCTAGGGAAGAATACACTACAGTAGGTGATTGCGGCAACTTGGGGAGAGCTTTTGGAAGGCAACAACAAACGAAGAAGGAACGTGATTATTCGCAATTAGCTTAAAGGAAGAACATACAACAGTTGGCAGCAGTTGTTTGTGACTGGATCGGTAACAGTGAAAGTTAAACTCCAATTTTAATTTGTCAATTTCAGCTATAATAGATAGAGACTAGTGTTAGGTGTGGCTAATTTTTAATCTATACAAGGTACTTTACGTTTGATGCATGTAGTTCGTGAGACTCCTATGGCTTAATTGTTGTCGTTTATTTATTATGTTTATTTAATCTCCGCACTTTAATCGATTTATTATTGTTGAGTTTGTTGATTAATGAGGCCTGTTAATTGATTGACTTGATGATAAATTGCCGAATAGATTAGTTAATCCGTGATTGCTGTCTATCGAAGTGGCGAATTAATTTCAATTAAGAAATTAATGAGATTAAATAATTTAGTCTAAATAGATTGCGGCTTTTCCGATTCTGTTGGCTAAGACGAGGGTCCATTAGAGCCTATTGCTGCCATAGATTATATTCTGTGGAGCTTTACTCGGGAACAGTCTAATTGGTTCGGGTAATAATCTGCGGAGCTTTACTCGGGGTTATCGAATAATTACGGATGGATTGGTAGATTTGTGCTGTTCACTGTCTGCTATAACTTTGTCCATAAGAATGAACGAAATTTATATTTTTAAGCCTATGATCGAATTATGGTATCAAACGGGAGAGTACTTTGGCTAGGCTTTTCTTCATATTATTTTCAATCTTTATTTTTAATTTCTTCCTACATGATTTCATGTTCTAAAATCAATCATTCTCATATCAAATTATTTTCCTTATTATTTTTCTTTTTCTTTTTCTTTTATTTTCGATTTCACACAAATAAACAATTGCTACATTGGTCTCTGTAGTTCGAACCTATTCACCACTTTACTCGTTTAAGTGTTTTAGAGTAGGAATTTATTTTTGCTGGTTTGACACGCCATCACTTTATTACTAAATATGAGATATTTAATAAATAATGATCAACATGAGATGTTAGATCTTATTTGAACATAATTGGTATTTAGTTAGAATTATTTGTAATTCTAATTAAATTTTAATTGAAATTAGAATTTAATTTTAATTAAATTATTAAACCATATAAAACTTATTATAAATAGGCTTAAATTCTAATGAAACTATCACTTCTTGCTTAATCTTCTCTGTAAGAGTTACACAATTTTCTCAGCTTGTTTTATGAAGTTCGTCAAAGGTTAAATACTTGTGTGGCTACAATGGTCGAAATGGACTAGTTTCTAAAATGGTTGAAAATAATATGACAAAAAAATCAAGTTTCGGAATAAAGTATGAATTAAGATTCATGTTTACTATAATTTAATTGTTAATTATCTTATAAAATTAAAATAATCTTATTTTTTATAAATTAAAATACAAAAAAATTTCGTAATTATTATTATTATTATTTATATATAAGAGGGAATAAAACATATTACATAATGAGTCTAGGGAAACAGATTCCCTACATATCCTCTAGTAGGATAAAGTGACACCCAATGAGTGTAGTATCTAAATAAGTAGTTCCTAACTCAAAGTGCTTCGCATAGTTCGCTAGCCAGTCAGCACGTCTGTTACTCTCTTGATAAATATATCGATGTACAAAGGTCCAGTTATGAGTAAACAGTTCGTTAATTTTTGAACTATGGGATTGAAAATCATTGACCGCCTCTCCAAGGAATAGAGGAGGTTGATTGTCGCAATCGAGTCCACTTCGAGTTCGATCCGGTGATAACCTAGGTTCCACGCGAGCGTGAGCCTTATATATACGCCCCAGAGTTTTGCAGACACTGGGGAGCACCAGCCAAGATTCTGGACAAGGTCTCTAAGTCAATTGCCTGAATTGTCATGTAGGATGCCGCCTGTTGTGGCTGAGAATGAGGAAGGTTTGCATGTGCCATCCGTGTTTAACTTGACCCACCCTGTGGGGGGTTTGCTCCATCCTACGAATTGCTCGTGTCGACGCCGATGTCCCATAACAGCTGTGCTTTGCCAAGCGGCGAACTTATGGATCTGATCTGTAAAAGACAAAATAAGATAAATAGGTGAGGACGACCAATTAACATGTTCATCAAATAGGGCCATATTTCGCCAAGTCCATAGGAGCCAACAAGTAGTTCTAAAAAAGATCGACCAATCTTGTCCAAAAACGCGTCGGTAGTGGTGGAGGTTTGTACTGAGCCACTGTCGAGCCGGCAGAGTGAAAAACTCGTCATTAACAAGTTGAGGGAAAAACGAGTTCCACACTTGGCGGGCTTTGACGTAGTCTCGCGCTGTATGTAGCGCGAATTCGTCAAGTCCACATTGATAACAAGATTCGTTCGTAGTGAGGTGCCTACGAACACGATGTTGGTTAGTGAGTAACCGATTGTGTGTGAGGAGCCAAAGAAAGGATCAAATGCATTGAGGGCCTTTCCATTGCCAGATTACCTTCCAAATTCCATCAATCACGGTGTTCTCATTCTCCATTAATATAGAGTAGGTGGAAGCAACAGTGAATTGATCGGTGGCAGAAATGCCTAGATTAACTTATCCTGTCCTAGGTAAGGCATTGGGGGAAAAGTTCCTGTGATTAACTTGCAAACCGACGTCGAGAGGCAAGCGTGAAGTGCATCTTATTTCTAATTACCATCAACGTCTGCAAAATGTTTGACATGGAGGGTACCCGATAGAGCAGGAATTGTGGTAGTTGTTTGGGTAACAAGAGGTCCCACTTCCCCAACCCCATGATCCATCCAGAATCTAGTTCTAGCGCCATCACCAATCATCTATTTCATACCCTGGATTACTAGGTGTCAAGTAGTTTTTATGTTCTTCCAGTTCATTGAGCCTCCATTTGTGTCAATAGAGATGGGAGGTTATTGACATCCAAATTATATTTCATAGGAAACTTTAACCCAAAAGGCATTAGGTTTGAAACCAGAGTTTATTCTAATTTTGCTAAGAATACATCATTGGTTCTCGAACTTTCCGGATGACAAGACCCCATCTTCGTAATTTTTTTTTTTGAATTACAAGGAAACAAACAACAAACTCAAACTCTGGTAAATAGCACGCCTTCCGTATCTCTCCTGGTAATTATTTTATTACACTGTAAATCAGATCGCGTCTGGAGAGTCATGGTTGAAAAGAAAAGAAGTTTTCACCTCCAAAACATTTGTCCATTCTACGTCATGTACGTATGTACATCTTTTCTCTGCCCGGAGTCCTTTTTTCGTTTTTCTTTTGTGCTGCCCTTTTCAATTCGTTTTTCAAAGATTTTTATATTATAATATTGAGAAACTACAAATAGTCAACTTCTCGTTTTCGCAAGTTAGAAAATTATAATTTGCTTTCGACGTGTCCCTTAGGTGAAAATATCAAGTTATACGTTTGGAGTGATTATAATTTGCTTTCGACGTATCCCTTAGGTGAAAATATGAAATACGTTTCGAGACCTTCTGCACTAATTTCATCCTGTTTAAAAGATAAGACCAAGACTTCATTTACCTTTGTTTCTTAACATAAGTCATGTCTCAACTATCCTATTCTATTCTATTCTAGCGATTAGCGAGTAAAGCCGCCAATATGGAAACTCAATCAGCATCATGAGTCCAAAGACACGCGTAAGCACTTACGTCAATGGGCACCAGCATACTCATTAACATCTCCAGGTTCCAGCATATTAAAAAAAAAGCTCGCGTATACTTTGAATAAGTCAACTGCTATAAGATATTCCCTCCGATTTATAATAAGTGTTATTTTAGAAGAATGCACATTTATTAAAAAAGTTAACGAAATACCTGATATATCCTTATTAATTACGTGTTAAAGTGCTTTGAAAATATAATCTATATAATTAAGATGTGAGAGAAATTAAAGGGTAATTTTGGAAGTAAAATTATAAATATGCATAAAAAGTCACAAATGA
>JANITX010000008.1:10512666-10534144 GCA_027564395.1 Erythroxylum ulei
GATTTAGTGACAAGGGTTTAAATCCTTAGTTAACGGATTCAATTGATCCTTGCCTAACTTGTTCAGATATCTCACCAGCCTACCCCTGCTTGTTCGATCTTGAGCACACCTTGACATGATTGTACTCATAAACATGTACTCATGGGAGCATATCATGTAGCTCTGAGAGTATCACAGAGGTAACTTGTCTTACACTTGATGATTCACATCGGGGTAGTGCCAAGTAACTGTGTGCTAACACACTCAAATTCATGCCTATTCTTGCTAAATTTCATGCCCTTGATGTTGATCCTTCTAATTCATTCATCTTTCTTAATTCACTTGATTCTTACCATTTATCCATTTCACCTATCCATAATATCTCAAACTCTAGCCTTCAATAACGTATAGGCCTTACTCAATCATAATACAAACGTAATGACTCTTCCTATCATCTAATTCCTCATACAGCGTAAGTTCAACTAGAACTTTACTTGGATCTCATGGTCCTATAAACATCAAATTATAAGCCTTAAGCATATTCTTGATAGTTAAGACCATCAATTCAACTATTCACTTGCTTGCTTTGACATTCTTAGTTACTAAAAGATCTTTCATTGTATTCTTGCTAGGATGCATAGCCTATGTCACCAGTTGCACTTTGCAATTTCACATACTTCTTATTTCATTCACCATGTATCATTCTTCCTATTCAACTCAAAGTTCAAATCTGTATTCAATCCATCCATAAAATTCACAATCTTTTACTCCTCAATTTGGGATATACTAAACCCCCAATTCCATGTTTCTTTTTGCATTAGTTCTGATAACCTCAATACTGAATTTCTACTTAAGGTATCTGATATAACACTTAGCTTCACTTGGAATTTCTCACTTGCACAATCATAGTCTTTCAGTATTTATATCCATCTCCTGAGTCTCATATTTAATTCTCCTAATTTAGTGATTGCCTCAAACTTTTACGATCTGTACTTGCATATGTATATCCAAAATGTTCCTGTACATATACTATCTCCAACTTTCAAAACAAATCATCAATGTAGCAATCCTAAATCATGTATCAAAATCAACTTATAAGACTTTATTTGTCTCCATACATGTAAATCACTTTATTACACTGCATTGGTTTTGAGCCAAATGTTTTATACAACATCAATGCATACTATAAAATCTCCAAATTCATAAGATGTAGTTTACATCCATATAATCCTTCAAATTCTCCTTACTTTCATTACTCATACGCTTTAAACATTTTTCTTCATGTTTAAAGCGTATTTTAAATTCCTGACTCCTATTTTAAATTCCTGACTCCGTCACTTATTGCTAATCGACTATTACAGTGTTTTAAAAGTCTTTACAGAGTCTAGAAAATGATTCTACTACAAGGAAGTTTCCCTTCAAGTTCTGAGGTGGTTCTTGTAAGCGAGCGTTTTGATTTAATTTCGCAGAAGAAGATTCAAAACTCCATAGGCATGAAAGCATTCAACTGGTAGAGCACTTTCAGAAACTCACTATTGGATCATCAAGTTCTTTAATTCTACACAGACAAATGCCAAGTTCTGGGAATTTTCCCAGAAAATGCACGACCTTTGGTTCCAGCCGCGTATGGAACAGACAGACCTTGAAGTGCTTCGCCGACAATTGACTGATCTTTAGCATTGCTTGCCCCGCAAACTACTAAACCGAACAAGTGGTTCACAACGTTTTCTAGTTCTATCGATCTGAAGACAATTAAGGCCCTGCCCAGTCATTGATAGTGACATCCGCTCCTTGGTGGAATCTGCGGCCTCTTGTTATGTGTAAGCGCATGAGTTCCTTTCCTTTTTTTTGTTTGTGTGCAGCATTTCTTCCTAATATAAATTCTTTAAAGATACCAAATAAGAAGCTCATGCAACTTATCATTACAACACTAATTCTAAAGTAGCTCGTGGCACCATTCCTCTTGTACACTAACTTTTCACCTCTCACTTTCTAATTAATAGGACGGCTTATTGATGGAGCACATTAAATAAGGGTCAAAGCTCACTCTTATTTAAAGAAGTTTCCTAGGAAATACCTATCGTATTATTTGTCATCTTTATGTGTGTTTGATTAAGTGATAAGTTGGGATCAGAATTTGACATTATATTTTGTATACTATTTAACCTGTTCTAATCAACTGAGGAACAGGCATTGACGTAAACCTGTCTACCAAACCTGATTAAAAAAAGACTTTGCGAATGTAGTCTTTGGATATGCAATTAGTGTATTGAGATATTCAACAACTTTTGAGAGGAATTCGCCTCAAATTCAGATTTCGTTCAAATGCATACTTCATTCTATATTATATAATACAACATGCATAGACCAACTGTGGAGTTACCTGTCCCTGTTTTCAAAACCGCGTTTTCGTAGAAACCTGCCAAATTTTAATGGCCAACGCGTTTCGTACATAGCCTTGTACTCTCTTTTTTTCACGTTCTATCCATTGCAAGTCAATCACACTACTTTACAACGTCTTTAGCAAATGATGTTTTACTACAAAATATTGCAGACGACAGACACTTTTTCTTGGCTTGAGATGTATATGTTACACAAAATTTTGAAAACGAAAATCCTTTAAATAAGATTGGACGTGTATTCTTTGTTTTAGTACAAAATTTATACAGATATATGTATATATCCTCAACTCGTCATTTAACTCGTACACGATCATAAAAGCTTACAAGTTCATCTACATACCCTGTTCACCATTCACACATGCATGTGCAACTTAGACAGAGTGTGTGCTCTAAAAATAATTACACAATTCGTTTATCATAATTGTTTTCCGAGAAAGACAAAAATGCTAAAGGCTTTTGGTTTGTTAGGAATGTGTGCTTGTTTAACATTGTATCTGCGGTTGGTAAGGTTCAAGAATAAATATCTATAAACTGAACTACAGTTGATAATTAATATGCCCTTTTGATACTTTTGGGGTATCCCAACTGAAGCGTGCAAGTGTTTTCAGAAAATTTGTTCACCCAGTAGTTTTAACTTTCGTGAACAATAGAGAATATACTCTTTTGACTTTTGTGATTGCAACGCGTAGTTTTCGTCGTCAGAAACTTCCATGCAGGTTCTTGGCTCTGCCTCCTCCGCTATAAAATGACCTCTTTCGATCCAATTTTCATAGAGTTCACGATGGTGCTGAAGAGGGCTATTTTTGATGATGGTGATGATAGGATGCAAGGTCAAGACGCTAAGAGGTTCAAGAAGTAGGTGGCTTTTCTTGCTCGTTACCATTAGTATTGTTGTTTTGGTGCTTTGAGATGTCTGTGTATGCTTATATATACCTTCTTCTCAATCTTGTGCAGTGTTGTAAGAAACGTGATGGGACTGCTTTCTCTTAACGAATTGATTTCCAGGATGGAGCCTATGATTCGGAGAATAGTAAGTCTTACCCCAGTGCGTTTCACTGTTAGATAGGCTACTTGATAATTAAAAAATGAATTAATGTATGTATACTTTTCCCTTGTTCTTATTGGTTTGTCTGAAGAAAACAAGAGTTTCCTGTTCCTGTTTCTATCCTATTTCCAGAGCCTTAGGTTTTACAGATTCTTTGATCAACGTCTACAAAAAGTAGTAATTTAGTTTTCCCTTAATAGCCAATGTTTGGGAATACCGCTGCCTGATTCTCTTACACATCCACTTCGTATCTAAATGTCTGTGTTGCTTCATTTTTGTTCAGATTAGAGAAGAGGTGGAAAAGGCTATTGCGAGCATTCTTCAACCGTCTTCAAGGTTTGTGCTCTTGCTGAAAATTGATTGCTTTCTGTCAACCGGGTCACAATTCATTCTGGTCCCCACCAATTAAGCCATATTGATTTTCAAGTTTTGATCGTCTATTTGCAGGCCCTCGTTTCAACCGGGTGAGACATCTGTAGCAACAGGCCTGCTGTTGCACTTTGATAATAAACCACCGTCCACTATCTTTACTGGTAGTAGGATTGAGGCTGAAGATGGTCAGCCGATCCAAATCTTGCTGATGGATGCCGGAACTAAGAAGAAAATAACATCTGGTCCTCTATCTTCGATGAAGATAGAGCTCCAAGTGCTTGATGGTGACTTTGGTTCTGACTCGCGAGAAGATTGGACTGAAAATGAATTCAATGCCAGCATCATCCGCGAAAGAGATGGTAGAAGACCGCTGGTTACTGGAGATCGCATAATTTCCTTGAAAAATGGAGTTGCTCAGGTCAGTGAACTGATTTTTACTGACAACTCTAGTTGGCAAAGAAGTAGAAAATTTCGGTTGGGAGCTAAACCAGGTCAAAAGATTTCGCAAGAAGTAAAAGTTAGGGGGGGAAGAAGTGAAGCTTTTATGGTGAAGGACCACAGAGGAGCTCGTACGTTCTTATCTAGCTTTATCTTTGTCTACTTATTAATTGGACAATCAGAGTCTAAATTTTGCGATGCTGAAATAGTCACAAAATCATGATCGATAGTAATTGTGGTACAATCAACTTCTTTTACTGATTATTTGTTAGACTTTTTGATCTTTCAGTGTATCAGAAACACTACCCTCCTCGACTGAATGATGAGATATGGCGATTGGAAAAGATAGCGAAGGATGGACCAAATCATGAACGATTGGCTTCCAATGGAATTTGCACAGTGAAGGACTTTCTACAATTACACGCTACAGATCCATTAAAATTACGGAACGTAAGAGCTTCTCTGCTTTTTTCTAATGAATGATGTCGTTTCACGTAACAAATCTAACCAAATTGCGGTAACTTGGGTACTGCAGATGCTTAAGAATGGAGTTTCAAACAGGACATGGGACGCAATCGTCGACCATGCTAGTTCCTGTGTTCTCGATGATGACCAATTGTATGCCTACTGTGAAAGTAGCCAAAGCATTTCTCTCCTCTTCAATTCCGTGTACAAGGTTGTAGGAGCATCGTTTGATCATCAGAACTTTGAGCCTCTTGATAAGCTAACCCCTCTTGAAAAGGTAATAGTTAGGCTTTTTTTCCCTAGATTCTGAGGTTTCTTACATGACAGTATTAGTCATTAGTTCCCGTCGAGTGCATCACATCTAAATTCAACTACCCTTTTTTGTGTATAATCAAGTAGGCTTTGGTGGAGAACTCCAAGAGGCAAGCTTATAAGAATGTGACTAACTTCACCCTCATAAATCCGCATTCGATTTTTGGCCCTTCAAGGCCCCTGCCAAGCCCACCTTCTGAACCACTGGAGGTCCTGAACGTAGGTCTGCAGCAACTTGAGTTACCAATGATACGCCGAGGTAAACAAACTTGCCATAATGCAAACTCAGCTCTTACTCCTTGCATTGGCTGACTATATGTGTTAATTGAATTCCCATTTGTGCAGATCCACCAGAAATGCATCTTGACTTCAATACTCAACCAAGTACGAAAACATATTCGTATGAACTAGGTAGTAGTAGTAGTCAGCTCCAATTTCCTTTGCAGAGTAGTCCAATGCAAGTGTTTCCTCCAATACTGAAGAACAACTTCAAATTTGGAGATGTTTTCTCTATTCCCTACTCTGGAGATAACAACTTTTCTTCCAACGATTCACCATGGCAGCTCCTTGCAAGTGATCAAATGGACGAGGATGTTTCCCATGTTCATCCATCAACCTCTGCAGGAATATCTTCAATCTGGGGTCAAGGTTCTACTAATACTTTTCTTCTGACTCCAGGGAATGATGGTGAAATAGGCCTCTTTTCTTCCTCCCCAAACCTGGATATACAGGTGTCAAGGATCAGAACACCAAAGACAAGATGGTGTCAGCTTCGGGCTGTCGTTAAATGGCGCTCGGTAAGGCGAAATGTGGCTCACAGAAGAATGTTGAACGAAGTATGTGTGTAAATTATTAAGACTTGTAGGAATTTAAGCATCTCAGGCTTTCGGAGGTCAGCTCTCCTAGGCGCATGAGAGTTAGGATTGAAGTTTTTTCCTTCTTTAAGATCGCAACTTTGTTTCCCTTTTTGTAAGATCGCAACTTTGTTTCCCTTTTTGTAAAAACTGCAACTTGGGTCCTTCATCATTGACGTTCCGGCGCAAGCAGAAGGTCCTCCATCTCATATTGTTTCTCGTTTCTTGTTGCAAGATGAAGATTCCAGAGTGTATTTAGTAGCTAAGTCTCACAGTTGTAAGCTTACTTTATTGTTTGATTTCTTTTTCTTATAACAGCTTCAAGGAAGTTTTATGGAGACCAGATCTTCTGTTCAGTTTTACTCTGTCTTATTCTGTCTCATGAAATCTCAGTCATTTATTTTGCGGGTCCCACGTGGGTCCCATGCGGAACCCACATAAATAAACGGCTGAAATTTATTGGACACAACAAGACACCATAATATTGGACAGGAGATCTTGACTCAGTTTTATGTGAATAACGAGTCCACGTGATTACACAAATTGTCACGACCTGAAACAGGCACAACTGGCACGTGAGACCCGAGGTTCGAAACCTCATGTTACAGTAAGCCTACTACTAGGGATAAAATAAATTCAAACCCCAAGAATGTAGTAAGTTCATACAATACAATAACAATAGTGAGCGTCAGAAAAAAGTTTTATAGCTCATGAAATCCTGTCACTACAAACGCTACAATACAAGATAAATAAAAATAAAGAAAGAACATACACAAACATAGGTAGGCTACAACGAACATGTCACAGGAGTCACTGCTGTGAAGTTGGTAGTAACTAATCTTAAAAAAAAAGTTGAAGGGAGTCAGACCTCATTGAGTAAGCTCACACTATCTTACGATACCCAATGCTATGCGCACAGTCATGCATGAATATTAAAATACATACACATTATGTTATACATCCAATCACACCAACAACACAAATAAATTGTGAGGAAGAATATATATGTAGGACCTTAATCTCCAAAGATAAGCCCTCACAACTCTAAACCTCGAATGGTTACAGGGAGCTATGCATCACTAACGACTTAGCCATGCTCTTACATTCATATAGTCATAAAGCTCTCTTAATCCAAAGAGGCTGCGAGGAGCCAAACATCACCAACAAACCAGCCCTTGCTCAAAGTGTCCAAAGTCATAAGCATCACAAATAAGGGTCTGATCGGGAGCTAAGCATCAACCAAGATCGGACTATAACATATCTCAATATCATAAACAAAACAACTCTCATAGTCATAATCAGTGCACATCTAGTCCTGATGCATACCCATCAGGTGGCATGTCATGTAGATCTTTTATTCCTTACAATCGAACATAGCAATACATATCAAATTATTAAGTATGCAATTTATCAAGTAAGCATTCAGTTATGCAATGACTAATGCATGTATACAATACCCAACACAACATATCCACAAAACTATGGTAACAATAAGTCGGTATGAACTTACCTGATAACATAACTCGTCCATTCAAGCCTTCCGATGGGAGTCCCGCTCTTACTATACTTAGAAAATAGAAAGAAAAATATCTCAATCAGTGTTAATTAGGATTTATTGGACTCAAATAACAATTTAGGTATTATCTAAATTGCCTAAGCAGTCCATTTATGAAATTCGGAAATTTCTCCTATTCTCTCCTAAACGTTTCAAGATTATTAATTTGCAAACCATTAAAAATCTCACTATGGTTCTTTAGAGAAAAATGATCAGTATAATTTTTAGAATTTTTTTTACAAAAGCGACTAGAATGGTCGCCGGAACAGTACCTTTAGTGACAAGAATATTCCTTCCGGTTATCAAAACATCTTCAATCTCAGAATTCAACTATTTTTATATCAAATAAAAGCTCTAGATGAGTAGAACAACTTTCTTTAAAGCAATATGCTCAGATTCTCAACAGATTTAAATGAATTGAAGAAAAACAAGCTGAAACTCTAACCTCTTTTTCTGTCAATCAGCTGCAATCTGGGCAATTGCAGGCAATGAGACTATGGGTCTTTTGTTTCTGCCATCGAGATGAGTCGAATGGTGGTGGTGGTGGCTGGTAACAACCACTAGAAGTGATGAATCGACAATTGGCATTTTTCGTCAGTTTTCTCCTAGTTTTTCGTGATGGGCTCGTCGAGAGAAAGAGAGGAGTTAAATTTGGAAACAAAATGAAGGTCATGGATGAGGTTCACTCATCCCACGATCGTGGGATTTATATGGCACCTTCCCACCGTCATGGGAAATTCTTTGGAAGGGAAAAAGGTTGGTTTTGTACATTTATTGGACTATATAAGGTTAAGGCACCTTTTAATGTTGTAATTAGACTTGATTAAGGTGTAAAATGAACCTAGTTTGATGTAGAATTAGTTAATTAAAGGTTAAATAAGGTTTGGATTATTAATTGAAGTAATAACTTATGGAATGTGTTATTTGATAACAAAGTATCTAATTTTGGAACTTATAAGTTGTTAAATGAATGAAATTTACTTATAAATGCTAATGTGATTTAAAGAACAAGAGTAATGTGTTAGTTATGAATGTTTATGAATTGAGAACTTGTGTGAATACATGTAATGTGTAATTACTTACTGTATTCATTAGTGCATTATTGCAAATGTTATGTTTATAAGGCATGTTAGGTTTGATAAAATGTGACTGAATATGTTAAATTTGACCAAAATGGAATAAAGTCATATATTATGCAATACATCAGTTACAAGTGTTTCTGAAATCCGAAATGTATTGTTTTTAAAACTGCTAAGTCTTAGTCGTGGATAAATAGGCATGCTTAGAAGGGTCTACAACTGCTTCTGTAACTAGACATTAAGGTGTCTTCTGTATCTAGACACTTCGATGTCTTCTGTATTTGACATTGCAGTGTCTTCTGATCTTAGACACTTCAGTGTCCTCTGTTTCAGAGACTTAAGTCTCTTATGCTTCTGAGATACCAATCAAGGGTATCTTCTGTTCTGGTACCGTTACCCACTTCTATAAAAAGGACTAGCTGACTAATCTGTTTTATGTTTTGATATATGTTCTGATCTGATACAAGATAAGTTCTGATTTGATACAAGATATATTCTGGTTTGATACAAGTTCTGTTATGTTCTAACACAATTATATCCTGTTTTGAGACTTGTACAGTATGTTATGAAGTAATGATATTATGTTCTGATACTTACATGTTTTGTTCTGATGCAAGAATGTTCTATACTGATGAATTACATTCTATTCTGAGACAAATAATGTTTGGATTGCTCTTTAATATGAACAATTAAAGATTGCTTATGATATGACCTGATTCAATACATGTGAATGTTAGTCGATTGTTAGAAATAGTCACTATTTCTAATCCTGTTTAGTTATTCTCCATTAAGTTATATGCTTAGCAAGGTGGTTTTGCCTCTGTGTAGGTTCTGATAAGAAGACTTAAGGCTGGGACAACCGTAATGGCCAATGAAAGATTTGATATGATTTTAGAAAATGTTATGTTTAAGTTTAAAGTTGTATTTCAATGTGTTGAGACATATTGTACTTTGTTTAAATGGTTTGTAATAACTGTAATACAGGATGGATTTGTATATAAGGCATGTATATGATGAGTACAATATGAACTTGATTTTTTGTATATAACTCAGCAAAGTATCAATGTGAAGTATGTTATCTTATTTTCAATGAATTTCTCGAATCTCTTGGTATGTTTTAGGATTATTTTATACGGCATCTTTATATCCTCTCAGGTGGAATTTAGGTGTTATGTTATCATATGTTTATTGTTTGGGTGTTGTGTAAGAAAGATTGAGTGCTCTATTTGATTGTTTTTATGTAAACCCATTGCTAGAATCTTCAATGCAATATTTAATCATTGTGTTTAGATTTCTTAGTAGCTACTAATGTTGAAGAATCATTAGGGATAACCTAACCTTGGTTAAATGACCCGAGCTTATATTATTGTTAACTTGATTAATCTTTTTTCCTAACTTGTGATGCAACTGCCTGACTAAATTTAGAGAGCTTGTTCTAGGTTGTTCGACCGTTAAGTTTAGTTTAAGAGCTTGTTTAAACTAAACACGACTTAAGGGAAAACTGGGCTTAGCAACTTATTGTTAACCTATGATTAATAGTTGCTAAGAGAGGTATGAAAATAACAATTCAAAGAAGTATGTTTAATTATGTGCAGGACGAGATTGACTCCATGACCGTATCCCTAACATAGTCATCACTTTTCTCATTTTTATGTTGTTTGAGAATTGACCTAGACTCACCACTAGCTATAATCTTAAGTCTAGTTATTTTATGTAGTGCTACAACGTGCTACCAATTTTTGTATCCATTATTGGAGAGTGTGGTGCTCTAGTTTTTACCTTGATTTTAATTGGTGTTTTGTATATACTTATTTCTAATTAGTTTTTACTTTTATTTCTTTATCTTTTCACATTTGTTTATGTTTGTATATAAAAAGGACACATGGAAGGGAGTATGTCACTGCTGGATATTATCAATGCTATTGATGGAAGATTTTCCTATAACTCATATTCTCATTCCCATAACTAAGTTTAGAGTGATCATATGAAGTTTAGTTATGGAAGGGGTAGCTAGCAAAACTACTTCCTAGATGAGCTACAGGAAGCACAACAATTCTCGCATATACTAGAAACCTCTTATTCCAAATCAGGTATATCTTTAGAAGATTTACTTGTGTCTCTTACTACTAATACTTAGCAGTTTCAACAAGATACAAGTTCTAGAATCTAGAACTTGGTAAGCCAAATAGGTTAACTGATGATAGCTATCAACCGCCTAGCATCACAAAGTGAAGAGACACAACCATCTTAACTCAAGATGTAGCCACGGAACGTTAGTGTGGAAACCATATGGAGTGGAGATGAGCTTGAGAATCTTGAGAGGACTACTCAAGGAATTGCTTGTGAAGAAGAAATGAAGGAGTTCGAAGGAGACAAGGATATATCATTTAGCTCAAAGGTGAGTATTGAGACCATAATCATTGTTAAGACTAACCCTTCACCTTTACCTAGCAGATCGAAGAAATTGGAAAAGGAAGAGAAGGGTGAAGAGGTCTTTCAAAAGTACAGGGACTCAGTAGAAATAAAGAGTTTGAAGATAAGAAAGATGTTGAATATGAGAGTTTATCAACTTAGGCCCTATCCTAAAGAACCTCGTGTAGAGAAAATGCACAATGTGACACCTGAAGATCATAATTTTATCATGTGATGAGGAAAACAAGGAGTCAACCCAACGAAAATAAAAAAAAAAGGGCCTTCTTGAGAGGTAACCCAAGGGAAGTTTATTTCTTTTTCTTTACATTTTCACATTTGTTAAAATACGCATGTGTGTTTTTAAGATTGTTTGTTTCTTACATTTTTTTAAATTTCCAAATAAAAAGAGAGAGAATCAAACAAACAAACAAACAAGCATGTTCTCTTTTTCTATTGCTTCTAGGATTATATATGCATGATTAGAGAGTAAACTGACTAGAAAAATCCATGGCAATTTGAGCATGTATTTTACTCTTGTGATTGGTCAATATACATTATCTTTAAAAGAGTAGTGACTAGTGGTAGACACAAGCCAGTGAGATTTTGAGTCTTTATAGACTAACACATCCATATCAGTCTCATTGTCTTCTGTTTATATGTGACCTTCATGACATGTACATCCTGACTTTACTTTGATTTTCTATTCAAGGCCACATTTTTATCACAAGCGTTAATATGAAAATGATATAGGCATTCTTTGTTTCACAAGCTACATTAGCCAAGTAGTCTACCTTTTAATATGATTTTTCCCTTTGTTAAGCCCCCTTGAGCTTTATTAGCCTTTCTTTTTTTGCGCTAACCACTTTACATGCTTTAAACCCAACCAAATGTCCTATCTAAGTCTTAAAGCTAGCGGAGCATTTTTTTTTAATTATTGATAATTGTGGATGCACAAAAGTATAAGTGTGGGGTGTGTATAATATTGGTTGGTTATAATGATTGGAATGTCATTTTATCTCTTATCAATGAATTCTAAATGTTGATGTAGTTTCTTTCAATTTTTATCGACAAAAAAAGAAATAAAAAGAGAAAAGAAAAGAAAAAAATGTTGAAATAAAAGTATCAAGAAGGAAATGCATATATTTTGCAAAGTTATTCATTATTAGTTTTTCCTACTAAAGTTGTGTAGAATGGGTGATTTGAGTATGATGCATATAAGATAGATGTTGTTTTGAAGGATCACTCCTTATAGTTTTAATGTATTGTTATCATCAATTTTTATGAGTGATCCCTGCTAATTGGTTATGCTTTATGTGGTTTATAGTGTGAGGGCTTGAATCTAAGAAGTGGAACATAGTTTTTTCATTTATCATAGTTGATGTATACAGTTGTGAGTGAATGTTGGTTTTTGCGCTTGATGTTATATTGATTGTTTTTTTTCTTGTTTCACTAGCTTTGAAGGCTTTTACACTACACTATCCAAATCCATTAATCCTTGCACACATTTCAACATTGAAAATTCCTTTGAGTCATGATTATGCATGTGAATCTTAGTAGTGGAGAAATGAAATGATATGCAGAGTTCTGGAATGTCCTAATCATAAATGGTGTTTGAGTGTACCCATGGATCAATGTTGTTTACACACACTTTGTCTAAGTCTACCATTAGATTACTCAGTTTCTGAACAGAATGATGGTTGATTAGTCATGAGTAGAAGCATTGAATGATGAGTTCTTGCTATGGTTTTGAAATTTATTTCTTTTTTCTTATAACTATCTATTCTTGCAAAATATGAAAAATAAGTAAGTGCTTTGGTTTGTGACTTTGATTTTGTTGTTTTGCTCGAGGACAGTCAAAAGCTAAGTGTGGGAGAACTTGATATGTGCTTAATTGATTGTACATTTATTTCATAGTGCTTAGTGATTAATGTTATGAAATGTTTAAGAAAATCATTTTGGTTCATGTTTAGTTTTAGGTACAATTTGGAAGTATAAGAGCTAAAGTGAGTTGAAAGCACATTCTTTGGGCCATCTTCTCAAGATTCATACTTAATTGGCTTCATGGAATAGAAGGAGAAGGATCAGAGCAAATACGAAACAAGAAAATGCCATGACATGAAGAGTATAAGATGTAGTGTAAGAGTCACAACCATGACTTAAGATGCACGGCCATGACTCAAGATTCATGGCTGTGAACTTTCACATTCTGGGCCAGAAACCTAATTTCTAGTATAATTAGGACATTTTGATGACAAAAATAAGAAGAATCGTTTATGAATCGTGTCAAGAGGAAAATAAGGGGCAGAGCACACAGATTTTGGAAACCAATGGAGGGTTAAGCTTGGCTAAGCTTCCCAAACCAGTATGAAGGTGAAATTGAAGTTGAAGACATATTTTGAGCATATGTACATTGTGTTTGTTATTCTTTCTCTCTTAGGGATTAATTATGTTATCCTATGTTTATTATTTAGGTGTTGTGTAAGAATCATTGAATACTCTATTTGATTGTTTTTATATAAACCCATTGTTAGAAATCAAAGTCAAAGACAAACATGCTACCCATTTCTAACTTCTTTCATTCAATGGATTAAGAAATGTATCATATGTCCTTCATATAGCATTCTTATAAATGGCCAACCTGACAAGTTTTTCAAAAGTTACAAGGAAATTTGCCAAGGTGATCCTATATCTCTTTACTCTTTTCATTTTCATGGAAGTTTTCAATAGATTACTTAAAAGAATTGTTGAAAGAACCAAAAGATTCAAATATAACTCTAAATGAAGAAAACTTCATATCACCAATCTCTATTTTGTTGATGACCTTATGTTACTCCCCAAAGTAGATGCCACATATGTTTCAACCTTATGATAGCTTTTAAGGTCTTCAACATAATGTTTGTCTATAGGTGAACTGCTCAAAGAGTGGTTTTTTCCTATCTACAGAGTATTGTAAACCAGAATTTAAATTTAACTACCATAACAGGTTTTAAACAACAAACCTTTCCAATAAGGTACCTCGGCATTCCAATCACTTTATATAGAGTAAAAAATAGATATTTCAGCAGCCTATTTGATAAAATCAACACCAAAATTTCTACTTGGACCTCTACACACATTTTTATAATTGATAGAGCTCAACTTATTTTTTCCATACTAAATTTTATCAAAGTTTATTGGGTTGCTCTTATAGCTTTACCAATCAACATTATTAAATCTATTGATAAGATCATCAACAATTTTCTATGGTATGGAAGTAATGGAAGTCCTAATAGGATCAAAATAAAATGGGGTGAAGTTTGCATCCCAAAAATAAAGGGGGTCTTGGTATATTTTCTCTTAGAACCATGAACATTGTCATACTTACTAAAAGATTATGGAGACTCATTTTTTACAAGCAATCCCTCTCGTGAAAATGGAAATACAATTATTTCATAAAAAACAAGAGTATATGGAGTTTGGATATGAAGCACTATCACTCTTTTAGTTGAAAGCAATATTCAAGATGAGATAAAGATTCAGACCTAACTTCATTGCAATAATAGGAAATGGATAATCCATCAATTTTTGGCAATATAATTGGTTTTTTATGGGCCCTTTAGATAATTTGACTGGAGCCTCACCTTTTAGGTCTGTGATTCATCATAAAGCAATTGTAACAGCAACTATAATGAATAAGGAAATCTTTAAACAAGTTCCCACTACTAGCTCTATGAAAAATGAGATTATTCAATCCACTATTAACACAAATGAAGACAGATTCATTTGGAAACTTATCTTTAATGGCATTTTTACCAACCAATTATGCAAAAAGGTTCTATTATGTGATATAGTATATATACCTTGGATTAAGGTGGTGGGGTTCAGTCATCTTCATCTACAATTTTCCATCACTCTATGGCTTGCCATAAAGAACAAGTTGAAGTTGCCAACTACTGAGAAACTTGTCAAATTTCTGAATCTCACCAAATAGTGTACACTCTGCAGAAGTGCTGAAGAAAGTATAGACCATTTATTCTTTAAATTCAATTTTACTAGTGAAATTTGGAAAGCACTACTGATCAAATGCTTGATTATTGATGCACCAAATGATTTGAGCTGCATCAAGACCTGGTGCTCAACAAATGGTGGTTTTGTATATCCTTATCTTGCCTGGTCATAGCCACATCGAATGAGATAAACAATCTCATTTTCCAAGATAAATGCCTCTCTAAAATGCAATTCTATAACCAACTTCTACAGTTCATCAGATATTAAATAAGCATTCAAAGACATAGAGTCCATAAAGTGCAATTGTTAAGTTAAGAAGACTTTACTTATATTAATTTTGATGACAATCAAATAATAATAATCTTAGAAATGTATGACCTGTTTTGATAATTTTGTTAAGTGTGTAGAAAAATGTAACACTTAGGCATCCCAGGCGATACGTCAGCAATAGATGTCACGCGTCATCATAGAAGATACGTCAATAACAGACAATACATCAACACTAGACGAAGCAACAATATTAGACGATACAAAAGGAAGATATGCTACAGCGTCAGTTAGTTGGAGTTAGTTACAAGACTCAACTAAATAACTGTTTCTAGAAGATTCAAGAAGCAGTTTCTCAAGAAGACAGTTGGATACTTAGGTTATAAATACTAGTTCTAGTCGAAGACTAAATAACGATTTTACAAGAGAAAATTCTGATTGTACAATACATAGAGAAGTTCTGTATTCAAAGTGCGAAAGAAGAGAGCGAATACAACTGTAACATAAAGCTAAAAAATATCTTTCCCAGAGAGAGAAAGAAAGGCTAGAGCCTGGAGAGGCTAAGATAGCAGAAAGAATACTTTGTGAAAGACTTGGAGAGGCTCTGGAAGGGTAGAAAGAATACTTGTAAAGTTGAAGAGTATAGTGAAATCTCAGATAAACTCTGAGGATTGGACGTAGCCCAAGGTTTGGGGTGAACCAGTATAAATCGCGGCATCTATTCTCTAACCCTTATCTTTTAATTTTCTTGTTGTTAGACTAGTAGATAATATTACTTACGATTGCATTACTTATCAACTTTAGTAAAATGTTTTTGTGATCATTTGAATTTTTGTAAAGAAATTCAAGAAATCTCAAAAGATTAATATTTTCGAAAAGATTACACAATTCAACACCCCTTCTTGTGTATTCAATATACTTTATATGATTCCTATAATAACAAGTGATTTACTTCAGTTGGTATCAGAGCTCGGTTTCCAAGAACCACCTTTACAAAGTGAGGACATAGATCCATGGCTGAATCACATGTTTTTATAGCTGAATGTGCCTCGATCACAAGACCTCCTGCATTCAATGGTGATGATTATCATTATTGGAAGGACAAGATACGGATCTTTATAGAATCCACATATGTTGATCTTTGGGATATCATCGAGAATGGTCCATATACACCAATAGATGATGAAGGCAATATCATCTTTCGTAATAGATGGTCAGCAGATCAGAAAGCTCGATTTCAGTTAAACTCAAAGGCCAAGTTCTTTCTAAGTCGAGCCCTAAGTAGAAGTGAATATGATAAGGTTCATGGATGCGAAACCGCAAAGGAAATGTGAAATGTGGGACACATTATCCATTGCACATGAAGGCACAAATCAAGTGAAAGAGTCCAAAATCAATATTCTTATTCATCAATATGAGCTGTTCAAAATGAAAGATGAGGAGTCTATTGATCAGATGTTTGGACGATTTCAAACTATTGTTAACGGACTCATAGCTCTTGGGAGAATCTGTGATAATCAATATCATGTCAGAAAGATTCTCAGAAGTCTTCCTAAAAGATGGAGACCTAAAGTTACAGCAATACAAGAGGCCAAGGACTTAAGTAAGCTAAAGTTATATGAATTGCTTGGTTCACTGAAGATATATGAAGTAGAGCTTGATGCAGAAGATAAACCTAGAAGAGATAAGTCTTTCACATTAAAGGCTGGTCAGAAGAATCAAAAGAACCAGAAAAATAGAAGCACATTTTCAAAAGCATTAAAGATTGAAGAAATCAAGAATGATGATGCCAGTGAATCTGATCAAGATTCAAGTGAAGATGATGATGAACTATCCTTCATTTCAAGAAAGAAAAAGAAATCAAAGGGAAATAAAGACTTTTCTTTTAAGAAAAATAGCAAAGGTGATTTAAATAATGAGAAAAGTTCTGTCGTCTGCTGTGAGTGCAATAAACCAGAACATTACAAGTCTGAATGCCTGTTGTTCAAAAGAGAACAGAAGAAAAGTAAAGAAAACAAAAAGATCATGATGGCAACTTGGGAAGATCTGGATTCACCTGAATCTGACTCCGACTCAGAAACATCAGAACAAGCAAATATATGCTTAGTAGCTGAGATGAAACGTGATGATGGGGTAATTTCTAACTTTAATGACCCTCAGGATGCTTATTTAGAATTGTTAGAAGATTCACATGCTATATTAAAAAAATATAGGATATTGAAAAAGAAATTTGCTGAAAGTTTGAAGAACACAGAGCTTTTGGAAAAAGAAAGCGTCTTCCTTAAGAAACAAGTAGACGATATGAAAAAGAAAGTAACTGTAGATAGATCTGAGGAAATTAATCAATTGAAACAACAGATTAATAAACTCTCAGCAGATTTATCAACATAAAAGTACAAAAAAGATGAATGATATGATTGGGAAGTATAGACATCTAAATGATAAGAGTGGTTTAGGTTTTAATAATAGTAATGTTTGTCATAATAAGAGTTTTGTTCATAACAGAAAGAAAAAGAAACAATATTCTTATTGCTTGATGAATAATTGTAAGGCTAATGACCCAATAAAATATGGGTACCTAAGAAAGATATAATATATACTGCAGATCTCCTATCTTGGAAAAAGCAACTAGCACCAATGGTACTTGGACAGTGGATGCTCGCGACATATGAAGGGAAAAGGTCTATATTCCTAGACCTCCAACATAAGCAAGGAGGTTCAGTAACTTTTGGAGATAACCAAACAGGGCAAAATTGTTGGAATCGAAAAAATTGGTAAAGATTCTTTTACGTCTATTGGTAACGTTTTGCTAGTTGATAGCTTAAAGCATAATCTAATTAGTGTAAGTCAATTATGTGATTCTAGTTTTAAAGTATCCTTTAATCAAAATTCTTATGTAGTTAAAAACAAGGACGGTTCCATATTCCTTTTTGCCAAGAGACGAAATAATCTCTATAAAATTAACTTAGACGATTTGAAAAGTTAAAATATTTCATGTCTTTTATCAATAGATGAGGAAAAACTGATTTGGCATAAAAAGCAAGGTCATGTTAGTTTTAAACATATTTTCAAGTTGGTTAGATATGATTTAGTAAGAAGATTACCAAAGATAAGTTTTAACAAAGATTTCTTTTGTGAAAGTTGTCAAAAAGGAAAATAAGTTAAAATATCTTTTTCCTCTAAAAATGTTGTAAGTTCGTCTAGACCTTTAGAGCAGTTACATATAGATTTGTTTGGTTTAACCAGAACACTAAGTTTTAGTGGAAAGAAGTATGCTCTCGTAATTATTGATGACTTCACTAGATTTTGTTAGATATTGCTTCTATCACGTAAAGATGAATCTCTTAAGTGCTTTAAGGTCTTATCCAAAAAGTTACAAAATGAAAAAGGAATTTTTATTGCTGAAATTAGGAGTGAACATGATGGAGAATTTGAAAATGAAAAATTCATAATATTTTGTGAAGAGAATTAAAATTTCCACAATTTCTCTGCTCTTAGAACTCCTCAACAAAATGGAGTTGTTTAAAGAAAGAACAGAACGATTCAGGAAATGGCAAGGACTATGCTATATGAAATGAATCTTCCTAATTATTTCTGGGAAGAAGCTATAAATACAACTTGTTGTATTCAAAATAGAGTATTTTTGCAACCTATTTTAAATAAAACTCCATATGAGTTATGGAAAGGAAGAAAGCCAAATATATCTTGCTTCCATCCTTTTGGTTGCAAATCCATTATATTGAATATAAAAGAAAAGTTGGATAAATTTGATTCTAAGATCAATTTAGGAAATTTTCTAGCATATTTAATTACTTCTAAAGCTTATAGACTTTATAATCTTGTTTCTAAATCTGTTGAAGAATCTATGCATGTAAAATTTGATGATGATTCTCATTTAGATAGAAGAGACGATTCTGATGATGAAACTCTATCTACTCTTTTAGATAATAATCTAGACACGTCACCACCAAACGATCCACCTGATAAGGTAGAAGATGTCTGTAAAAACTTTAGTCAGAGAAAAGACTGGAAGTATAAATCTTCTCACCCAGAAAACCTGATTATAGGAGAAACTTTAGAAGGAGTGAGAACTAAGTCAAAATTTAGAAGAGAGGCAAATGTAGCTTTTGTTTCTAAATTATAACCTAAGAAAATTGACGAGCTTTGCAAGACGAAGCTTGGATTTTAGCCATGCAAGAGGAGTTAAATCAATTTACAAGGAACAAAGTTTGGTCGTTAGTTCCGAGACCATCCAATAAGTCTATCATAGGAACCAGATGGGTATTCAAAAATAATCTAGACAAATCAGGATGAGTAAGCCGTAACAAAGCTAGATTAGTAGCTTAAGGCTATAATCTACTAGAAGGAATAGACTATAATGAAACATATGCTCCTGTAGCTAGACTAAAAGCTATGAGGATATTACTTGCATATGCTGTTTTTCATGATATAAAACTATTTCAAATGGATGTGAAAAGTGCCTTTTTGAATGGTTTTATGTAGCGCCCCCTTACCGAAGAGTACATACCGGGACGCCTGAAGGTTATTCCGGTACATATCCTACGATAAAGGCGAGCTACGTTTGCTCACTACGTTCACTTCATATGGCATCATAACATTAATCGCTTATAAAGCATTATAAGAAAACCACAATATTTTTGAAACTTACTTTTCCTCATTTCATTTCTCAAAATTAAAAGTATACACTGTATCTTTCCAGCCTTTACTACATGTACATCAACCAAAATCTAGTACAAGGTACTACAAGAAAGAGGAAAAGATGTACAATCTAACTATGCCATCCAAAAATTCCAGCTGACCGACCTTTGAGCCATAACTTCACTTTTCCAAACACAATCTACACGATAGTGGAGCCACTCAGTAACTAGCGTCGTCTCTCGGTCCTGAAAAGTCAACGTTGCAATTTTGGTGAGTTTTGCGAACTCAGCGAGGTAACCATCATCGATGGTTCACTCAAAACATACAACACATTAATGCACATAACAATTATTTCACAATTTTGCGCTATACATAAATATCACATTTTCATGTATACATAGGCCATTCAGTATTGCAATCAATCAAACACACTTAAAAAAATGCATATGAAATGCTTATGAGACCCTTTTTTTTCAATTATTACGTTGTTGTGACCGAGTGCCTAAATTGTCCCGTATCCATTTGGATACCGGGCTCATTAATCGTTAAGCCTATGGCTCTGATTCACATCGAGCTCGAAGCTCGGTTTCACTCATTGAGCTTTAAGCTCTAGCGGTGGCTACTCAGGTCCAACTTCCATTATCTGATTATGCATTCATGAATGGAATGCATGTAATACAATTTGTCACATTATAAAACACATAGGTCTCATATTCACATTCAAGCAGCACTTCAATACCGCAATTCCCAATACACAATCATCGGAACTCCTGTCCGGAATCTAAAATCAAACACATTCATTCATTCGTTCAAATCATAAGCATAAGCACATGATAAGCGAGAGGAACCATCTAGGTTACTCGCCAACTACTCCCGGAGCTAGTGTCTGGAAGTTCAGGCAACGCCTGTGGGTTGACGTTCCAGTTGCTCCTCTATAACAAATAGCATATACACATCTCACAATTTGCACAAATATCGATATTTAATAATGCACATGAATGAAAGGAAAGACGTACAATACATGCATGACAATCCCGGGTATCATTGCATCACTTTCATTGCAAAGTCATTCTCAAAACAAAACTCATCTTTTTCTCAATCACACTTTCGGGTCTATAATGAATCACACTAAATTAGAGAGTGAAGACGAAATAATTGAGTCATACTCTCTTCTATAAAAATGTTCGTCTATGTCGTATGATTCCATCGATACCAAAATCACTCAATTTGGCCTAGTAACTTGGGAGTTATACCTCAAACATTGAAGATCGGTCTAAAGTGTACAAAACTCAATTCCATCTAGCATTTGAACATCTTAGGGATTGAATAAAAATTTAGCTTCTTCATATGATTTGTAGCCCTATATCCTAACTTTACTCCAAAACAAGAATCATCTCATTTGGAATCCTATAAGTCCACTTATGATCAAAACATTGACCTATGTTCAGTAAAACTACTCCCATTGATACTGTTCCAACAGACTCTCACACTTGTCTTTGATCAATCTCTTTCAATTTAACTCCAATTAATACAAATTTTGGTGGAGATATAGGAAAATGTGTTATGAATCCATTTCCACAAGAATCAAGTCATTTGGAGCTCTAGAGAAGGAGTTATGGTCAAAAGAAGCAACCAAGTTTATGATTGATTTC
>JANITX010000008.1:10601940-10614657 GCA_027564395.1 Erythroxylum ulei
GACAATACCTGGCAAGGTTGTGGTTGCGTGGGTGGGGGGATCCAAGCCCTGTAATTACAACCCACGGACCCAACAGTCTAGCCTAGCTGGCACAACGGTTCGGGTATCGGCTCTGATGCCACCTGTAACATCCCAGATCACCCGCTTACAGATATTGTCCGCTTTGGGCCTTGGCCTAATGGACCAGATCCCATCAGAACTCCGAGGTTAAACGTGCTCAGGTGAGAGTAGTTTTGGGATGGGTGACCTTCTGGGAAGGCCTCGAGAAAAGCAAAACCATGAGGGCTTGGCTGGGCCAAGGCCTAAAGCAGACAATATCTGTAAGCGGGTGACCTGGGATGTTACAACATCCCTTAATTTCAGTAGCTAATTGAGGAAAAAGGAATGTGTAGTTTTTGGTTTAATAGCTCATATGTTGTTTTCTTTAAGAAAGTAGACATGTAACCACTTTATCCATAGGTTTTTCTAGTCTTCTAGAATATACCAAAGTCTCTTAAGGATTAGAGAATTGTTAGAAGCTTTAATAGAGAGAATGCTCAGACCTCCTTCTTATTTTGGAAAGCATATGTTAGCCCATTTCACCTTTGCTATTCTAGGCACTATTTGAGTAACTTCATAAGAAGGATCTAAGAATCCTTTCGATCTCTTTGAAAATGCTTTGAGATAAGAATATGTGGGAGCTCCAATACACATGCAAAGAATTAAGAATTGATTTAATAATTTGAAGCTTACCCGTATAAGAAAGCAACTTATTCACCCATGACTTAACTCTCTTCTGGATCTTATCTAAGAGAGCGCGACAATCAGAATAGTTGAGCTTCTTTGTTGACACTGGGAGACCAAGGTAGAGTAGGGGAGCACATTGCAGCTTCATGCCTGTTTCCTCTACAATTGTGGATTCCAAATTGGTAGCACCTTTAGAAATTAATCTACAGACCAGAAACATACAAACACATGGAGAGCATGCATAAAAGTGTGTATTGACTCCAAATCAACCCTGCAAAATAGAAGGTCATTTGCGAAGCAAAGGTTAGTGAGACCAAGTTCCTTGCACTTTGTATGGTGTTTGAAATTGGGATTTGAATGAGTCTCCTTCTTTATAATTGCTTTAAGGATTTCTATGGCAATGATAAAGATGTATGGAGAACTGGGGTCTCCTTGTCTAAGACTTCTTGCGTCTTTGAAATATTGAGAAGGGGATCCATTAATCAGAACCGAAAAAGAAGCTGAGGTAATGCATTCCATGACCCATTTGATAAACTATTCTAGAAAGCCAAAAGCTTCCAACATGGGCCGCAAGAACTGCTAACTAATACTATCGAATGCCTTGTGGAAATCAATCTTCATTTTACAATTCGGAGGGCTATTAGAAGTTAAGTAGCCCTTCAACAGCTCTTGTACAATAAGTATGTTCTTTCTTTTCTTCGTTTATCAATGTTGCAAGAAAGTCTATTTTTTGACATCTTTTAACGTAACTTCTACGAAAGGAAGAATTAAGGGTTTATTGTTAATTAACTTTAATAATTCTAATTACCTTTAACAAGTCCCATAATCATTATTTTAAGCCCACCTTTATATTAGGATCCATTAAAATAATATGATCACACTAATTATTAAAATTAATCTAACAACCTTATCATCAGCCATGAATGGGTAGAGAGAGAAATGAGGAAGTGTGGGACTTTAGGGTCTTAGTAAGTAGGAGGGATGATGGACAACCGGAACATAAATGGGAGACAGAGAGAGAAAAACTAAGAGAGGGGAGAGGAAGACAAGAACAAGAGGACAAAGAACAAGGCGGCCATGTGATTACAGGCCTCCCCTTACCCCTACCTCTGTTGTTTTTTTTGGCTCTCAATCAACTTTTGAGAGAGAGTAAACTGGTTTTCTTTTTTTCTTAAAAAAATACAAATGTGTCATAAATAATAGTATATTCTCAATTTTATCAAATTAATATTTTAATTTAGGTTACTCTCTTCTTTTTTCAGATATTATTATTCCTCTTTTATGATGGATTAACTGGAGGTAAGGTCCTACAAGCATGGTGGTGGATGAGGAGGATGAAGAGAGGCCAAGTCCATTTGCTAACCTGACTCGCTCCTATTCATGGGACATGGGGATTAAGTGTATCTCTGTTTAATCATTTACCCAAAAAAGGCAGACTCTGTTACAGGGCACCATTCCTATCGTTTTATAGGCCCTGGGCGAAATTAAAAAAAGGGCCCCAATAAATCGACAATATACTTAAATTTACATGTTTGTATTAAACATAAATGACTCAGAAACTTCTGCTTGGACTCGCTGTTTGTATATATACATCCTTTTGCTGCTGATCTTAAAATGTAGGAATTGTATGTTGATATATTGGAAAATGACAAAGCGTCTATCAAACTTTTGTAGCTTTATTTTCTGTTTCTAGTTTTTGGTTTGACCGTTTGAGGTGGAGGACTTAGCGTACGGACTGATATTTACTGAACATCCCAGTTCAGAATCTCTCAAGGATTCAGCTTGTCAACTTGCATGCCTAATGCTGATTTATTGCTTAGTCTTGGATTTATAGTTTTACTTACAGAAATCCTGCAAAAATATGTTTTGGATATGAGAGAAACTTACCATCTGCCTTGTACTATGGAAAAATACGGTTGATGTTCTTGTATAGTGGGTATGAGAGAAACTTACCATTGCAACTTATATGCCTCATCTTAGCGTATTTTATGGGGAGCTAACGGATGATGAGAAGAAAAGAGCTGAAGAAAAAGTTATTAATGATAGCATCAACGACCTGACCTTCAAGATAAGTTGCCTTCAATTGTGGAAAACAGACCCTCAGGACAAAACGCTGAAATCATGGGAAAAAATTGCGGAATGCAGTCTCAGTTCCAACTAATAGTTGTACTATCTTGACTGCTTTGGATTTGGAATAAAAGCGTGTACTCGTCTGGTTGCTACTTACAGTTTAGTAATGTGAGAAAGCAGTCAGATTTCTGTCTAAATTTCACCTGTGCATGAGCTATATGGTCCTTCCCTCATTTCTTCCGGTGATTGCAGACGGTATCTATACTTTTAGCAATCACGAAGGCTTACTGAATTTACGGTGTGAAGGTATAAGTTTAGCTATGTTATAATCATTAAATAGCCAGAATTAGACTTGGCTGCTAAAGTAGTACCTGTTGGAACTTAGAGACTAGAGGAGTCTGAGAGGAGCCAGCGTTAAAACATCTAGACTTAGCAGAGAGGGGGCTATTGAATTGGGGCCTCCTCTCATAGTGGGCCCTGGGCAGGGGCCAGCAGCACTGCTTTGTTAGACTCGATACTAAAACAATTCAGGGGTAAACTAACGGAGCATACAAGACTACCCTTTTTCTTAAATTTAACATTTGAGAGGGAAAAAAAGATAAAAGAAGGCATTAACATAATTTAACATAGGCCGATCGGTGCTAATTTCCCCACCATTGTATCTGTTTCTAACCTTAGGAACGTTGTAGTCATAAATTTTGTAACGACTTATGAGATGCATGTGAACTCCATACTATATGTTTGTTCGTTTACACCTGTAAATTGCGTAATAGAATATAGTAATAATAATAATAATAATAAAGTTACTTAACTGCACGTGTTGCTAAAGTTTATAGTGTTGGAACTTAAATTCTGGCTAGACAATAATTAATTACGAAGTTTTATAAAAATTTGGATAAAATATAAATTTAATCTAAATTTAAAATAATAAAGAAGCCCATAAAGAATATGAAAAAATAAGCTAAAGTTTAGTGAAAAAATAAGTCTTTATCAGTGTGACCGATTATTTATTAAGTCTGTAACGAAAAGCCTAATAAGATTATTATAAATAATTATTCAACACTTATGCAGCTTGTGATAGAAGTTCATAAACGTAAAGTTACTTAACTCGTTAGGAGGTTTATGTGTTCAAAAAGGCGTAGAAAGATGTTAACGGCTTAAAGTTATACAACTTTCATAAAGGCTAATCAAAACTTACAGTAGTTTATATTGAAAATTCACAAGTGAAGTAATTCCACATTGGAAAGAGACAAAAGAATGAAGTAACTTATATACAAAGATAAGACTCATAATCTATTGCTGTAAGATCTTAGGTTGAGATATAATGTCTTAGTTATATATGGGTTCCCTTGGATCTAGTCTTATCTGCTTCAAAAAATTATTATAAATAGTCCCCAAATTTTTTAATTTTATTTTTATATGTTTTAAGCCTTAATTTTAATTAAATTATATTAATTGAGATTAAATTTGTTTATATTACTAATAAATTGAAATTGTGCTTTTATAAAGGTTTGAAAATTAATTTCAAAGGATAATCATTATTAGAAATATTTTGGAATTTAGTTTAATTTTTTTTAAAAATTTGAATTATTAAATTAAATTAGATATCAAATCAACAATTAGAATCAAGCAAAGGTTTAAAATTATTTATTTCATAATTAGATTATGTTAGAAATTATCAATATAATGAGATTATATTATTTTGACAAGACTAAAATTTTTTAAAATTTCAAATCCCTCAAATAGCTATTAAGTACACATTAAGAATGTGATAATTGCATTTTATTATTTAAGAATAAAATCATAGTCTATTTATTGTAAGGCTTGTTTAGCAAACTCAAGGTCTCTTAAACTCGAATATGTTTTTATCTTAAATTAGTAAGTCCTACTTAACTAAATTTGTATGATTTGGATGAGCAAACTCATTATCATATGAATTTAGAGATAGAGTTAGGAATAATATATATGATATATTTTGGCAACGAGTTGTCAAATAACAGATTTAGGGGTCACATAAATGTGATTGATAAAGTTTTATGTAATTGATTTAAATTTGGTTGGTTTGTTGAACAAACTCAAGATTAACCATTTTGTAATGGGATCCTAGTCCACTAGAAAATTATTTGATAATTTTTCGATTTAATAGTGAGGGCTATTATTTTGAATAAAATAGTGGGAGTAATCAAATATTTATTAAAGTTCTTATTTTATTTGATTTTATGGTGTAAACTAATACTTGCTTTTTTATGACTTTCAGATATCAAAAGAAAATAACTAACATTCTGACGCTAAGTAGCATCATAGATGCTAATAAACTAATTGGACCTAATTTCTTATACTGATTTTGCAACTTGAGAATTGTTCTCAAGCAACAAAAGAAGTTGTATATTCTTGACACTACTATTCTACCAGTGCCTAGTTTAGATGCAACTGATGAGGATTGGGAGAGATATCAGTGTTATATTGATGATGTTGAACAAACTACATGCATGATGTTAGCTAGTATGTCTCCAGAGCTTCAGAGGCAGTATGAGAGCATGGATTCTGCAGTTATAATTTTGTATGTTAAAGAGTTGTTGGTGCACAAAGTAGGGTGGAGAGGTATCAATTCTCCAAAGAATTATTTCAATGCAAGATGATAGAATGATCTTTAGTGAATCTATACATGCTAAAGATAATTGGCTATATTGAAAAATTAAGACAATTAGGTTCTATCATGATCATGAGTTAAGCATTGATCTGGTGAGTTTGTCTCTTAGTTCGAGTTTTCACAACCCATTATGAACTTTTATATAAATCAAAAGGATATGTCATTACCTGAACTGTTGAATATGCTCAAGAATGCATAGGGGTGCCTTACGAATAAATCCAGTTTTGTTCTTGTTGTGGATTCTTCCAAGAGAAAGAAAAATGGCTTTAAGAAGAATAATAAAAAGAAACAAAAGGCTTCTACTAGAGTAGCAAAGCCAAAGGGTGGCATAGCTTTGCCTTTTGACTTTGAACTAGAACTAAATAATTCTTATTATGTTCTAGTTGTTACTACAAACATCATTTTTTATTTCTTATTTAGATTTGAATGTATTTGTCTTTATTATTAAGAATAAGAGTTGTTATTTTAATAAAGATGATGTTTATTATGAATCTGGATTAGTTACAAATGGTTTGCTTAAATTAGATCTTGAAAGGTCAATCTTTAACATAATTAGCAAGAAAAGAAAGTTCAATCTTTAACACAAATAGCAAGAAAAGAAAGTTAAACCAAAACTTACAAATGGTTTGCTTGAATTAGATCTTGAAAGGTCAATCTTTAACACAAATAGCAAGAAAAGAAAGTTAGGTAACCAAAATGCATCTTATTTATGATATTGTACATAGGTTAGGTCATATTAACAAAACTAGAATCATAAAGTTACAAAAAGAAGAATATTTAAATCCTTTTGATTATGAGTCATATGAAACTTGTAAATCTTGTTTATTAGGAAAGATGACCAAACTACCGTTTAGTGGAAAAGGAGAATGTGACAATGAGTTACTAGAGCTTATACATTCAGGTGCATATGGTCCTATGTCTACTTATGCTAAAGGTGAATTCTCATATTTTATTATGTTCACAGATGATCATTTTGGATATGGTTATGTGTACTTAATGAAACAAAAGCCTGAATCATTTGAAAATTTGAAATAATTTATACTTGAGGATGAGAAACAAACTAGTAAAAGTATAAGACATTTAGGTCAAATCAAGGTGATGAATACTTAGACCTTGAGTTTTTTGGTTACTTAAAAGAGAAAGTGATTCTTTTATAATGGATTCCTCCTTGTACTCCATAACATATTGGGGTATCTAAGAGAATAAATCGTACTCTAGTAGATATCGTACCTTCCACGATGAGTCATGCAGTCCTTCTTGTCTCCGTTTAGGGATATGCTATTGAAACTGCTGCTTAACTTTTGAATAGAGTTCCATCTTAATCAGTTGACAAGACACCATATGACATATGGATTGGTAGGAGACCAAGGTTATCACACTTAAAGATTTACCTAAACTTGTTGTGAAATATGATTTGTTGAGCAAGTTTTACCTAATGTAAAACCCTCAATATTTTGCAAGTATACAGATCGTAATCTTGTAGTAATTGAGGTTTCGATCCCACGAGGAATTAGTTAAACTAAATGAACCTAACTTTGTCTAAGGTTGTGAAATATGATTTGAAAGAAAGTAAAATTCAGAAATTAAACAATCAAATCAAATTGAGCATTAAAACATTTAACAATTAAGCTATCACAATAAAACAAGGATGATCAAGTATGGAAGTATAGGATTCGTTCTATCATCATTTTGCTCCCTTAGCCATTTTTTATTCAATTTGGTGTTGATCCTAGATTTTTGAAGGGTTTGATTATTCTCTCTCAATACCTAATTCTCTCTCAAGACCTAATCATTTAACCCCAATTAATAATCGCCAATTGATAACGAAATTCTGTATTTGCATTCTCTTAATTAACAAAAATAGTCTAACATTTTCAATTAGTACTTAAGCAATGTATTGGATAATCGAGTTCTCACATAAGATCTCTCTTAATATGATAATCAATTTGATACTTGCATGAATTATTGGTTGCGAACTCTCAATATCCAACCAAATCAGATTACTATCGACTCACTCTCTCGATTTATTATCAAAGTATAAGCAAACACAAATATCATAACACTCAAAACATTGTACTGAAATCAAAAGTGTTTAAGTCACAAAATAAGTCAAGAACAAATCCAAATATTTTAAAACTTCATCTACGTGTATAACATCTTCCAATCCAGTTCACACATCAAGTTTAATGAAAGTAACAAAAGGAAAGAAAGAAAAACTTGATTTAGAGCGAAATCTGCAGATTTGGAAAATGCTAGACAGTTGATGCTCCTCTTGATCTTCTTTGGATAATCTCAATTTGGTAAAATGGAGGCTAATCTTTTTTGAGTGTTTTATGTTCTTAAATAGTTTTTGAGGCTTCTAGGGTTCTTTCTAAAGTTCTCCCATTTAATTTGGTTCCAAAAATAGCCCCAAAATGTTAAAATTACAAAAAAATGTGTTGGAAAAGCTGAAATTTGCTAGATTTGCTATTTATGCTCTCTGTCATGATCGTGACCTGCTTCCATACTTCCAATTCTTCTCTTTTCTTCAATTTTCTGTTTCCATACACTCAAATACACATCCCACACCTCTTAAACATAAAATTAAGATCCAAATTATGCTCAAAACCACACAAGCACTTAGAATATAAATAAACACTAATAATAACAAAATTCTAAGCCTATATATATGATAATCATCTAAGAAATACTCAAAAACAAACTAAACATCCATCAAAACAAAGCATAATTTACACCTATCAAATTCCATCCAAATTAGTTGACAAGACACCATATAAGATATGGATTGGTAGGAGACCAAAGTTATTACACTTAAAGATTTGGGGATGAAATACTTATGTGAAGCGTGCAATATTTGATAAAAGTGAGTATCGAATATCAATTTTACCATCCTCTTGAGCAAATGGTATTTATCTCAAGACATAATACATTTTTAGAAAGAGATTTTATTCTCAAGGAAAGTAATAGGAGAGAGATAGAACATAGAGAAGTTCAAGAGCCACAAATTCACATCCAAATGGAACAAGAACCTCAAGTTGATATATATGATGTACAACCAATGATTCAAGAGACACATAGTTCGTGACGTACTACTAGGATACTGATTCGGACCTTAGTTCTTTCCCTTGGAGGTCAAATAAAAAATATAATCCAAGGATTGCAATATAGGATGCAATCTCGGGTCGTCTTACTTAATCGAAATCTAAACGAATGGACCTAAGCTAACCTATATGTCATGAAATGCAAGCTAAATTAGTAAAAAGGGGGTTTTCGTCTTTGGAAAGCTTAACAGAATTAAATGGAATTGTAAGATAAATGTGAAAAAAGTATTTTTGGATTGTTGGGAATAGAAAAATAAAAAGATAAAGACAATGATCAAATGGTGATAGTATCCTTTTGAAAATGTGCTTTGGCTATCATAGTTCGAAATCAATTTTCGATGGCAGTGGAAATCACTAAGTTTCAATGGTAAACCTTAAAGAACTCTTTAAGTCTAAGGTCTTAATCAATGAACTCTGTTTTTTAAGACCTTCTTAAATGCCCTTAGTTTGTTTAGTGGGTAAGTCAATGCAATAAGTCACTTTGGGATCTCAAATCAACTCACTATCAAACACAACTATGCAAGATAAAAGAGATTCAACAAGATCACAAATAGACATATAGAGATTTCGTATATTTAAGCTTAAAGTTCTACATCAACAAATCCCACTACACATTGAATATCTAACACTTGATTAAACTTTAATCAAGAATGTTCAACTACAAATTACAAATCCTAAACCTAGGAGTTCATAAATCATAGCTAAACATAGATTAAGCTACTCCTCTTTTAAGCCCATTGAACTCAAGACATTGCTACATCTTCAAGAGGAAAGAGGTGCCTAGCCACGCATAGCTCCAAGAGACTTCACGACTGAGAACCCACTGGAGATACCCATGGTAGCATTCGACAGGTGAAAATGGAAGAAAATGGTATGGATGAGAGAAGACGATGGTGTGTGCGTGAAGATGGAGTAAGATGATGGAGTGATAGATGGAAAATGTGTCGGCTCTCTTCTGCTTCTGTAACTAAGCCTAAAATAGGTCTTTTTCACGAAATGGGTCGATGGATTGTGTTGCACAGTGGGTAAATTTGACGAAAATGGTTCGGGTATGTGCCAATTCGAAGGTTTCGTTGCGGCGAACTTTTCCTGAAAGATTTATTCAGTCAACTTCAGCTTTCGCCGCGACGAACTTTTCTCGAAAGGTTCTTCAGTAGATATGCAGAATTCGCCGCAACGAACTTGCCTGTTGCACTCCGTTGACTTGACTTGTTGACTTGTGCTCTTGTTCTTCAATCCTTGGCTCCAATTCTTGAATCTCCTACAATGAAAAAAGTAGTTTGTAGTGTCAATTATTCTAAGAAAATAAATTTAGTGCAATTTCTAATTATTTGTGAGAATTTTACCTTCAAACTACATTAATTCAAGACAAGCACTCAAGAGTTAAATTAAACACAAAATCTAAAAATAAGAGCCAAGAAGTATAATAAAAACTATGAAATTGTCACCAATTGATATAGAAAATTTGGGTTCAATCACCTTCTTAATCAACATTTGAAAAAACCTTAATATGAGTATGTCCATAATTTTTATATGGTATCCTTATACAATGAGCTCCCTTTAGGTAACATAATATTTATTCTATAGCAGACCAAAGATTAAAGGTTGGAGAAGACATAAATTAGCTTACAACATTGATAAAATATATAATATCAAGCGAGTTAATATGAAATAATTTAATTTTCCAACCAATCTCTTATATTTCTGGTTTTCAAATAATTCTCCATCTATAGTACGTTGTAAATGGATCATTGGGGCACTACATAAAAGAGCCCTTATCTTTCCACTTTTAGTTAATAGATTAAGTATATACTTCCTTTATGATAAGAGAATACCTTTCTTATTACTTGTTAATTCCTTTATAAAGTACTTCAAAGCCCCTAAATCTTTTGTATGAAACTGGTTTTCAAAGATGAAATGCCTATAGTATCACTTCCAATAATGACATTACAGCTATGTACACAATAAAGATAATGACCAAATTTGCTCATAGTTAGTCATGCCACACTTTTGTATAGTTTGACCAAAATTTTCGAACCAAGCATAGGAACTTTATTTTAAACTTTATAAGTACTTCAAAGATGGAAAACTTTCTCGTTCTCCTCTTAAGCTATAAACCTAAGTGGTTACTCCATATACATTTTCTCTCAAAGGTCATCGTAAAGAAGGCATTCTTGATGTCTAATTGATGAAGGCTTTAATTGATCAAATGGAACCTGTAAAAAGAGTATCAATTGCAAGGTAAACTTATATAGAAATGAGAAAAAACTCATCATAGAACTCTGTACGAAGATATTATGTCAAGGAAGAAATTTCATTTTAAGCTTCATTATCTTTAGTAGTAGAATTGTGGCTGCATATAAGCTTTCTATAATCTCATAAATTTTATATTTTATAAATCTAACAAAATTTTTGTAAGCTTGAAAGATTAAGTGAGGTGAGTTTTGATAAGAGTTAACATAACTTGTTTTTCTTTCTTATTAAACGTGATCTCCATTGTACCATATGAATCATGATGGACAACTCTCTACAAAGATTACCAATGGTACTTAAGTAATAATATTATTAAGGATTACGAAGGAGAAAGAAAGAGAGGAATTCATATGCAAATGCAGTGAATCACATGGGAAGTGTGGAAAGTATAAACTAAAGTCTACATTGATGAATACAATTGGACAAAAAGGAATGTGTTCCTAATGTTTTAATTAAAGGCCTCATAAAAGTGTAAAGAATCAAACAATTTTTCAAAACATTTGTGGAAAAAGAGGATTCAAGGAACATAAATACATTTTAATAAGGGATCTAAAATAATCCATTTAATAAAAAAATAACTTGTTAAATATATGTTCCAATTTAAGGGTAGTAAAAGATAAAAAGAAAGATGTAAAAAGGTTTTATTTCATAGCCAACCATTAAAAAACATTAAAGAAAAATGAATTGAATGATAAAAGTTACAAGCCACAATAACAAATAAAATATAAAGCTAGTATGGCATTATTTGTTCTATATTCATTCATACCTTCAAAATTCTAGGTATATATGGCAATGATTGTCGCAACTCAAAATGGGTGAGACAAGATCTCCATCATGGCATTTTCTAAGTATTTTATGGTAATAAAAGTCTGAGGGACAAATTGAAACAAAAAATGCAAATTTCAACACATAAAAAATTAATATAAAACAAAGAATTCAAAATTCAAACTATACAAACGCAGGCTTATTATATAAGACATAAAAGATGGTGGTGTGTATAAGCCAGAAAACAAAATTAAGTGAAAAAAATATTAGCTCTCTAAAACTTAATGACATTTGAAGACATTACAAACGAACAATACAATAATAAGAATCAATGCAATCAAGATGCTTGATACTATTAGCTTTATTTTCATATTTTATAACCATATATTTCTATATACATGTTCGATTTATATTTCAAATAAAAACCTTAGGTGGTCCTTCAATATGAAATAGATTAACCGTATAATGCGTTTAATTACATGTAAAAGGCATCGATCTGAGTTGCTTTTGCTACTCTTATTAACAAAAGATGCCAGCACTAGCCTAAGCTTCTATATCTTGCAATTTATTCCCCTCAAAACCTTAATTTACCTATAACAAGAATTTAGATTTGGCCACCATCCCATCTCAATCATGTATTCACATACTACCTGTAACACCCCGCTCCCGCTGCGACCCGCACCCGATATCGTGGGTGATATCCGAGCTCGAGCCCGTGGAAACGGCGTGCTAGATCAGTCATTCAGTACGGTCGGTACGAATGTCGCTTATTATTAAGACCCGACCGATACCGGTCGGCATAAGCAGAAAGCAAAGTCGCTCGGTCACAGTCGGTCGGCAATTATTCATTCAAAAACAGTACATGCCGAGGCGGAAAATCATTACCGATCGGCAAAAAGCTTAGTTAGTACCTTACCGATCGGGCTACATTCATTTCATTAATAAATCAGTTCCAATGGGATACAATTAAGACAACAATAATGAAATACAATAGACAGACACAACTGATCCCGACCTCTAACTTGCACTAGCTCGCAGTAGGCATACGCCCGTTCGCCGGACGGGGTATTCTTCAGAGTCCTGAAAAATAGATGCAACTTTTGTGTGAGTCTTGCGAACTCAGTGAGCGACCCTCGTCGATGGCTCGCACAA
>JANITX010000008.1:10801269-10814828 GCA_027564395.1 Erythroxylum ulei
AATGCATGAGCATGAGATGTGTTATCCCAATTTCTCTGATTGATCTCACATGTACCAAATTTTTAGGGTTCTAACCCTTTGGATGGAAACGGGATGTTACAATAATTGAGTATTATGTTTTGATGGATAAATCTTCATGATATGTTCTATGTGATAACATTTTGAGTTATGAATTTTGACTTATAATTATGGATAATGGAATTGATAGATTAAATGAAATATGTATAAATATGTGCTTAAATTGTATGGCTCGTTGCCAATGGCTATAAATGTATAAGCCACTGAGCTTTGCAGCTCACCCCATGACCTTCCACTCTGCAGGTGAAGAAAAAAAAAGTAGATCGGAATTGATCCTTGCAAAGTTTGGCAAACACCAAGAATAGAGACTTTTGTAATTAAATTAGTTCATAAACTTTGGGTATTTAGAATCATATTAAGCATAAGCATTCAATTATATTATGTGCATTTTGTATTTTGTAATAAGCCAATGGTGTAGCTTTGAGATGTAAATTAACTTTTTCAAACTCTTTTGCTTTAGTAATGAAATGATAAATTGAAGTAATTTCGGTTATGTATGATCATAATTGACTTCTTTGTTAAAATGGTTGTGTTGAAAGAATGGTATGTATGTATGTTTTATGTTGAATGTTGGTGGTCTGGGTTTGTTTGAAGGTTTCACCCCGATGAGGCCCAGAGTATGCCGGACGAACCTTTCCCGCGCTAAAACTTTCTGAAGTTTAAAATTTTTAGGAAATCAGAGCCTCGTAATAAGTACCGAGACTCGGACGCCAACATTTAATCTCCTTGATGGTTGAAGAAGTGAAAAAGGGAAATCGAACGACTACTTCCTTTTCCAAATGTAGTTGAAAGAATATTAATGCAGGGCTTTAAACAAAATTCAATAAGGAGTATACTGATTTTCAATTGAAGAATAAGGATAATAGATTAAGGGATACAACGAAGAATTTCAATAACTTACTAAAAGAAACAGGAATTGGCTACAACTCCTTTACTGGTGAAATTAATGCTACAAATGAATGTTGGGAAAATCTATTTAAGGTAAAATATGTCTTTGTTTTATTAATATATCATATTATATAATATTTATTCTCATATTCCTTGTTATCATTATAGGTGCATAAGATGACTCACAGATTCAAGAAAAAAGGATGTAAGGAATTTTTAGAATTGTGTCATATTTTTGGAGATACTACTAGAACTGGTGTACATGGACATCTATCATCTAAATCTCCATCGAATAGTACAAAAGAGGAACATGAAAATGATGTTGATTAAGATTACTTGTAGAATGAAAAAGAAAATCAAGATAAAAGTTCTCCATCTAAGAAAGAAATCTACTAAGAATATGAAGGAAAAGAAGACACATTCTAACATTCTAGAAGAGGTCTTGTTTATATTAAGTGAAAAATAAAAAAGGAAGAATGATTACTTGAGAAAAAACTTAGTGAAACTTCATCCATTGCAAAGAATAGATCTCAAGAGTCTAGCATAATGATGGAATGTTTGAATTCTTTAAATGAATTGGGTGTTGACGGTGTGCAATATGGAAAAGTTATAAAGGCTTTATATGATTCTCCACTTTATAGGGATTTTTTTATGATGATGATAAATACAAGGAAGCGGGATTGGATTATATCGCTTTAGTTATATTTTCATATTATTGCAAATCAAATTCTTATTAATTTGACACTTTTATATTAATCACCAATCCATAGCTTGAACATTTTAAGTTTGTTCTTTGTATGAATATTTGACTTAAAGTTAAGTCTATATTTTGTATGAATATTTTGTCTATATTTGATTAAACCTTTGGATTGAATGTTTTATTAATTATTTAATGTTGGCATTGTAGGTACATGGATTTCTTATCAGACTTCGAATTAGATTATAATGATGAACGAAAGAAGGTAATTATTATTTTTGTAGCTAGGGGGAGAACAAATATTTTCATTTATAAAAGCAAGCATGTAAAACTTCTGCTCTACTAGGTTATAATTGAATATTAGGCTTTTGAATGGGAATCCTATAAGGATTTATGAAAACTTAAGAACGAGAAAGATAATCTTCTTGAGCTTATGTAAGTTGAAAAGTTTAGGAGGCTTAAAGGCAACAAGTCATTTGACTGTGGAGGAACAAGTAGCAAGTTTCTTGACGACTGCAGGGTATAGTGAGACAACTAGAGTCAATACTGAACGATTTCAACATTTGACCTGGACAATTTCGAAGTACTTTCATAAAGTCTTATATGTAGTTAATAGTCTTGCAAAAAGAGTTATTACTCCATCATCTTTTACTAACACACCTCCCGAGATTTAACATAATTCAAAATTTTCCCATATTTTCATATACATTCATATATTTAATTACTATTTTAATTATGTCCTTATGATTAATAATTATTTTAATATATATTTTAATTTCTAGGATTGTATAGGAAGAATAGATGGTACACATATTGATGCATATGTTAACAAATACCATAAAAGGGCAAAAGAATTAATCCAACCCAAAATATTATGTGTTTTTGCTCATTTAACATGCGCTTTACATATGTAATGACTGGATGGGAAGGCATTGTAAATGACTCTCCAGTTCTTTTAGAAACCGTGACAAATTCAGTAAATCAATTTCCTATACTTCTACAAGGTATTATATTATTTTAAATAACATAGTAATCATGATACATTTTTAATATCTTTTTGTTAGTATTTTGTTTTTTATATGTTAGGTAAGTATTATTTGATTGATTCCGGCTACACTAATATGCCTAGATTTCTTTCATCATAATGACGTGAAAGATATCATTTGCAATATTATGGAGGCAGAGGAAGACCTCAAGGTCCACAAGAATTGTTTAACTACAAGCATTCTTTATTAAGAAATATTATTGAAAGATGTTTTGGCGTTATAAAAACAAGATTCCCCCTATACTTAAAAATATGTAGAGTTATGATATCAAGAAACAAAAATACATCATTATTGCATATTGTGTTATACAAAATTACATTAGAATGTATGGATAAAGACATAAAATATTTGACAGCTGTGTTAAAAATGAAGAACAAATTAAGGAAAATGAAAATGAAAATGCAAGTTCTCAAGTAGAGTATAATATCACTACAACACAATTTCGAGGTATGTCTTCGAAGCGAGATGAAATTGTTAGACAAATGTGGATAATTATATTATTTTTAATTGATTTATGTTTCTTTTTATAAATGATAATAATATTATATTCTCAAGAATTATAATATATGCACGTCTTTTATTGATTGGAATGACTTAATATGATTTATTAATTTATATAATTTTATTACATACAATTAATGTGTAAATTTTTAAATTTATTTAACTTGCATATATTTTAATTTTAGCTATAATGATAATTAATAAATTTAAGAATATAATTTATTATATTAAATTATTAATATAAAAGTATAATTATAAAAATAAAAACAAGATAATAAAACTAAACAAAATTTTGTTTTTAATTTTTTTAATTATAAATCTCAAGTAAACCGATTTTGTTTTCAATTTTTATATTATAAATCTCATTTTTAATTTTTATATTACAAATTTATGTCTAAAAAAGGTAAAAAAGAGATCAAAAATCACAATTGGACAAAACTGTTAAATATTTCTCAATAGCACTAAATTAAGAAGCTATCGGAAAAGACCCAACTTATCAGTACCATCGTTACCTTTGATTTAACTTTTGTGTTATCTTCCTTTGCAAATCTCCGGTCTGCGATAATCGATTCTTGAGAAATACAATCGATTACGCATCAGTCGCAGCAGAAACTTCGTTGTTTTCTAGATTGATTTTTGATTGTTTTTTACGGGACCGGTTTCTGGAGTTTGGAAATTGGGAACTGAAACTATAAAGACATTGATTTTCTAGCTATGGACGCTGATTCGAGAAGCGTTCGTCTTTCCTCAACCTCTAAGCGATATCAATCCACTCTCCATTCGCGATCCGGTGAGACTTTTACATTTCGAAGACCTTTGTTTTTCTTAGAAATTTTCTGTTTGGCTACTGAAAAAATGATAGGCAACCAAATGAGGTAGGAATTGGAAAAGTTGGATACTTACTTTTTTTTATTTACTAGGTGGGATATTTAACTTTTTCTCTCTACAATTCGAATTAATAAATCTATACAACTTACTTGATTTTTCTAGGGTGGGCTGTTGAATATGAAATATGATAGGAGATGTAAATTTGGTGTTTTGGTGTTAATAAAGTTACTTCTTTCCCTCACCACCCCCCTTTTCTTTTTTACCCCCTTTTGTGGGAGTTATTGTTGACGATCCCTTAATAGTGTGTTGTCGATATTTTAATGAGCAGGAGACAATGTCGTCGACTGGATGCTTGAAAGATGTGACTCGGTCGTTTTCATTTTTTTATATGTATACAAAGATTTCCCTTCAGTAACAGGACTGTTTCGTAGAATCATACGCTAACTGATAGTACTATCTCAACATTATTGTTTTGTCAAATGATGATTTTGATAATGACCCTAAGTTAGCACAGATATAGGTAGAACTGATAAGGGTTCTTTAGATAGTTCCTTTTGTGGTTTGGAAACAATAGATGTTATTTTGGAACTAGAGTTCTTAGATGAAAATAGTTCTGGTATTCCAAATTGAAGATTTTGTGGACGAAATTTTCACCACAATTCACAATTACCGGCATCTAATCAATGGGAGATAAAAGGGAGAAGTATGGCTCTCAAAGACTGAATTTGTTTTGGCCAAACAAAGTTTTACTGAAGAGGGCTGTCGTGTTTTCTATATTCAAAAAATGTTTGGGGGTTCTTCTATTTACTTTTTATGAAGTAGAAGAAACAGTAGAGTGCTTGCAACAATGCCATTTGCATCAGAAAGTTTGCTTTGTTCATCCCCCTCTCCTTCTCCACATCATTGACATGGAAAAATTTCTTCTACTGGAGCTTATATATTGTGATAGTGGAATGAAGTTCATTCCAACACTAACGCACACAAAAACTCCATATAATAGAGAGAGAGAGAGCTATTAGGAAGTGGCAAGTTGTGATTTGTAATTGAAAAGTGACATTAGTGTTAATAATGTGATCAAAAGGTAATAACTCAAACTTTGATTCTATTAGCTGAAATAGTAAGGTGAGTAATGCTTTTAGTTGGCATGAATGGGATGCATAGGATATTGATACGAGTTAAACTTTCACCTAGCAAGTGCACTAGAATTATAGTATAGCAGTATAGATATCGTTCCCACGAGGATTGATCACTAGTACTCAAAATCACACCTTTAACTACTATTCAAGGTGTCGATTATGAAGTTGACTAACAATTAATAACTATCCAAAAATACGTGAAGAACTAATTAATTCACTAAAGACGTACCAAAGTTCAGCTTTCCCTCACCCCCCTCTACCATGAAAGGCTCTAAACATACTTTCTTTACATGAATTTGTGTAGTTTCCTCCAGTAAAGTCAGCCATATTTCAGGTCCTAACCAACTATCTCGACGAATTTCTAACATCAAACACCCAGTTTTTCAGGTTATGTAATCAATCAAAAACTATCTAGAAGCATTAAAAATCAATGAAACACATGTAATATTACCACCAAAATTATCTAAGAGTCCAATATTTCAGGTTGTATTGGTAATCCTAGCTATGTTTTATCAAGATCTAATAATCAATTCATCTAAGAATATTATACATGTATCAATTAAAGGTCCATGTTTCAGGTTGCTTTAATGAATAACTTGCATAAAAATCAAAGAAGCATTAAGAACAGAATAAAGCATAAATTCATGTGTTAAAAAAGATAACAATTAAACCATCAAATCATGGTAGAATAGGGTTCGGTTCAGCCTCTCTTTGGCACTAAAAGAAATTAAGCTAACATGTTTGTAAACAAAAACACAACTGGTAATAAATTCAGAAAAGACATGTTGGAAATAATATAACGACCCCGACACTAGGATAATCCCCTCTTCCCAGCCTTCTCTCTTGAGTGCAGGTTGTGTAGGTTGTGTTGGGTGTGAAATCTGATATGTGGCAGCCCCTTTTATACTGAAAAATTCGTAATATCCTTGTCCTAGTCTGATTAGGAAGGTCTTTTCTTGATTTAGAAGACTTTTGTATGCCTATTTTGGAGTCCTTTTGCTTAAAGAAGTAGTATCTGACCATATCTCTTCAATCCTTCCTATTTTAGCTCCAAAATTCTTAAATTCCAGCAAGACTTCTGCAAAATAACATAGAACTAATTAAGCAACAAATTAGAAGTCTAAATTAACAAAATAGGGCACAAGGTTATGCTAGAATAGAGAAAACATACTAAGTAGTACCGCAGAATTTTTAGGCGTTAGATATTGTTTCCTACAACTACTAGTTAATGGCACTGACTAATAAATTTTGTGCTAATAGATCCAGTGGTATTAGGTACTCGACTTTTGTTATTTTCCAAGAAATGAAAATGAAACAGAATAAAATAGCTGAAATGAGAATATGATTTTCCTTTTTCCAGTTTTAGGCATTACTCCATTAGACAAGTTTGATATTTAATCATCAAGATAGTGAAGCATGCAGCTTTACCAGTGAGGGGGAGAGAGAGAACCTATACCTTTTTGTCTCAAAAGAACTATATGATTCAATTAACAGCTTAGCACTAACGTAGAATATGGTAATTGAAATAGCATAAACTGTGGATTAAATAATTGAGCTTAGAATGTGATTCCATGATGTGTTATTTAATATTTCCTCCACTGATCAGGCTTTTAGAGATCGTGGAGGTAGTTATGGAAACTCTTCATGACTCATCATAATAATATTTGTAACTGCAGATATGTTTATGGGGTTTGAGGAAATTGATGGAGATGATGACATAAGGGAAGAATTTCCATGCCCATTCTGCTCAGAGTATTATGATATTGTTGGCTTGTGTTGCCATATCGATGATGAACATCCTGTGGAGGCAAAAAATGGGGTACATGTTTTCACATCTTTAATGGCTAACATCTTTCATTACAAATTTTCATCTTCTGTACACCGGGCTTGTGCAGGATTTCTTCAGTATTATTATGTGGTTTAAAACTTTCTGTTTATGTTTAGAATTTCTGAATTAGTCCAAACAATAAAAATGTTCTGAATGTCACCAAGATATCTTATCTGAACAATTTCCTGCATGCCAACTTGAAACAGCCATTGCTGGTTAGTATTTACTGATTGCTTCATTGATTATTGTTGATTCACGTACATGATTGACATTTAACCATATTTGATGTGCTTGATGATTTGGAAAATCACTCTGCTAGGTTATGATTGTCTTTGACGATATGATCAAGTATACTTGTCTGCATCAGTGATAATTGGGTTGAGTCCCTACATAAGCAGTTTATTGTGTGATACCATCCCTTTAGCTGGTGTTGTGAGTGTCCTTGGATTTAGATAATTTGGATGGTGGCTACCTTTGCCTGGCCTCATTTTATATTTGTGGAACTGGAATTAGTTCCTTCGGTAAAGGAATTTGATTTAATGAGCTCTGAATTTATATGATGGAGATTTTTTTATATGTAAAATGATAAAAAACTAATTTGAAGGGTTTTCCTGCCCATGATTTATCCTCTTTGTTTACAGATTTGCCCAGTTTGTGCAGTGAGGGTGGGGGTTGATATGGTTGCGCACATAACTCTACAACATGGGAACATATTTAAGATATCCTTTCCTCTAGTTAATATGGGCTCCAATTCCAGGAATTTCCGCGTGGATTTGCAAACTTTATTGCTAAAAAGAGGAGAAACTGTTTGTATTTTCCAGTGAATTTTGCAACTAGTTTTTCTTGTAATACACATCATACATGATGTGCACCTTTATCAGGGTATTTAATAAATTAAGACCATTTTTGTTGCTATTCTTGGATTACCTGTTAACTAAATGAAAATCTGAATCATAGGCAGTGAAGTGTTGTCAAAATAAGGACCTTCAGTTTAACTTCTCATTGCCTTTGGCATAAGACTTGCATAGACCTTTTGCACCCCTTTCACAATGATTCTCATTTTATGATTGTAGGAAGTCTTGAACCAGATGGTTGTTTATTAAGTTTAAACTTTTTTAATGGTTTGATATTCGTGTAAACATGCTAATAATTAAGCATTCATTATTGGTTTCCTTTTCCAAACTTTTCAACTAAATTATTGGTATCTGAATACAGTTGTCCTTCAGTTATGGGTTTTCTGCAATGCTTCACTATGGCCTTAATGTCATTAGTTCCTTAACAAGTGCATACTTGCAGCATAAGAGAAAATCACGTAGAGGTGGACCTCATTCAACACTTTCTTTGTTGAGGAAAGAATTGAGAGAAGGAAATCTACAATCACTGTTTGGCGGTTCATCGTATATAACATCCTCATCGAATGCAGCACCAGATCCATTGTTGTCTTCATTCTTTTTGCCTATGGCTGATGATTTTGCTAGTGGACCGCCTTCTTTTAAAACCAAAACAACCTCAGAAAAGAAAGCTTCAGATGAAAATGTTGCAGTACGGTATGTTTCTTGTTCTTCTTTACATATTTTGCATGGTGATACTGGTCCTGGAACAACAGAATCAACATCAACCAGCATACTTCCATTGATAAGTGTCAAAGTAAGGGGGATATCATGATTATTCCCATGATTTTGATTTTAAAAGGCCCACGAGTTGATATTTTCAACAAAATTTTTTGTTCTGTACATGGATAAGACAACAAATTAAGTTGTGTAGGAAGATTGTTTGTGCTATTCGTTCCCCTGATCATGTATCCTAAACTTTCAATGCTTGTATGGTACCTTTCATGACAAATCTTATGTTATCGCTCGATGGTTACAAAAATATGAGGTTTGGTGATTCAGTTTTAAGTGCACAGTAGTCTTTAGAGCAGTCTTACGGTCACATGCATGCATACTCATGGAAATCAAGTTTGTTAAGGGACCTATGTCCATGTAAAGACCTCAGTAAATTAGAAGTTAGAGGGAAGGATGTCTCAGTTGATACATTTTCTGCATTGATGAGTTCAATTCATTAACTGAAAGATTATGTTAACACAGTTCAACGGGTTACCTTGCAAAGAGATAGATGGGATGTACGTTGAAACTTATCTAGGAATGAGGATATAAGATGCATGGTAAAACTTCACTAGGAGTATATTGAGATAAATCTCTTTCTCTTCTAAATTGATGGAGTTCTTTTGTTGGTGATGTAGACCTAGTTTTTGTTGCAGTTAGTTGGAATATGTTATACAATTAGCCAATAGTACCTCTCTGAAAATATTCTTCCGTATCCATTGCTTTCTTTTTTATTTTTGTCGACAGAAATGTGAAGTCATCACCCTTATCTATTAAGGACCAGAAAGAGAAAGCGAAAAGGAGTGAGTTTGTCCAAGGCCTGTTATTGTCCACCATTCTTGACGATATTTTATGAAGTTGATCCATGCAGGTTACTGCAGGACTGGATGCGAAAATTGCAACTAGAAACACCGTCATATATAGTCCATTAGTAGATAATATCTCTATGTATTAAATGCAGAGTGTTGAATAAAGTGTAGGAACTGACCGTAAGTTATGTTGCCTCTGTACTTCAGTTGGTGGACCTGACAAGCTTTTTCTTTCAGGTCATATTTAAATGAGAAAAGCAAATAATTTCTTCATTGAACGACTCTCGTTTTGCCATGATTTATTCTGTTGGCATTAATGTGTTCCTTCTAGTGGTAGTGTAATTAGATTTGTCCTCAATTCCTGATTTGAAATATAAGTACAATTTAATATAGCTAAATCTTATAATTCTGGTTGGAGTTTGATCACCGTGGAGTTCATTTCAATTGCGTAGCAGCGTTGACTGAGTTGGATGGTTTTTCCGGTTCAAGATAATGTTGGTCATTACAATCCGAGTTATCCCATCATTTCCTCTCTCAACAGGTAAGGTGCTCTTGGATCAGCTTGCATATATTCTAATTAGTCTGCTTCCACTGTTGCGCATGAAATGCTATTGGGGGATAAACGGCAGAACTGCAATGGTTTTTTTGTTCTCTCTTTTGGCTACTCGAGACTGGGAATGATGGCGACGCTACTTAAGTAGGTTTTTCAGTGGGGATGATTAAGGGGCTGTTGGAGATGCATGGTGATGGTACATTAGAGGAGGAAAAGTTACATGGTGATGGTACATTAAAACACCAAAATTTTAAGTTATAAATAGTTATAAGCAATTTCTAAACGTTTACTAGGGGTTTACATGAAAGTTGGAGAATATAGCGAGTCCTGTTTACGTATAAACGACTGCCACCTGTCATCATTGGACAAAAAACTAATTTAGGTCAAATGGTTTTTTTGGATTACATTAAAAAAAAGGACTAAATAAGCAAGAATTAGGGTGAAAAGGATTATTTAAAAAATTAATTATGATAAAATTTCAAATTATATTCAATTTGAACTTTAAAAAGTAATGCTAAAAGGTTCAAATTTTTATTTTATTGCAAAAATAGTTAGACGTATGTGGCAAATTAAATCAAATTTTTTTACTTGTGTTAGACATGTGTCCCCTTTTTCAACTCATTTTTTAAAAATAAATTAAATTAAAAAAAAGAACATTCAAAGCCTATCCCATTTATGCCTATTTTCTTTTGTTCTTAATAATACAAAAGTTTCCATCATGCGTAGAGTGTTGCCATCTTTAAAGTATCGCTGTTGTCTTTTGCAGTTGGGTACAATTAGGAGTGTCTATCGCTTGTGATTAGGAGTTTCGCTATTGCACTTTTTTGGTGGCTGAGTTCATCTAACCCTAAATTTTTTGTTTAAGAATTAATTCAGTGTTGTTGAGTTTGGTTATTTGATCTTCTATAGATATTCTTATTCTTCTATTCAATTTCATGCAACTCCAATTCTTTTCAATAACCTATTTTGCTTCCTTCCTTCCTTTCGAATCGTCAATAGAAAAGGTAGAGGCGGAAGATCAAATGCTTTCTAATAATTTAGTGTGTTATTGAATTTGGTTATTTGTTTCGCCTACTTCCAAATCACTTTTCAATTCTTTTGTTCTTAAAGGCATGTCACCTTCTATCGATTCAATTTACTTAATTATGTATTTTATAGTTGAATTTGATTATTTGTGTTATGTTTTCCTTTTGTTCAGTTTTGTTATTGGATGTGGTTAGTTAATTATGTCTTGATTTATTGTGCTTATTATTTTCCAGAAACATCTTTTTAGAATTCTTAAACCTCTCCATTTTAACTCTCCTTGTATGCATGGAAAGGATTCATAAACCTCCACAATATAACTCTTCCTGTTGTTCACTGGTTATAAATTGTCGAATAGAGCATTCAAATACACTTTTCATATAAATATGATGAAATGGTCTTCTAAATCTCCCTTCGTAATTTGGTTTATAGAATATGGAAATAATGTAGCAATATAATATTCTCAAATTAGGATGTAGGTTTTTATCTATATAATTAATCAAGGTTGTAATTTTTTGTGAGTATATATTGGAGACTATCTTTCATCTTTAGAGACCTCTAGAACCTCGACATACAAGGCAATATGCGCATATCTTGTGAGGCAATTGGTGGGATTACATTCAGTTTTTAATTGAATTTCTCAGTACATCTAGTTTCCATTATATATTACTCTATGGTTTACCATTTTAAAGGATGTTTTATAATTTTTTTCAATGATGGTTATTAATTCCTTTTAAAAAAACATAATGCTTCTATTATTCTCACTGCTCCAACTAGGCCTTCAATTTTCCTTATTAATGCTTCTAGTTGAGTTTTTGTGATTAGTTTATGTGCCTTTTCCCCACTTGATTTCCAATTATTGTTGCAAATTGTAGAAAGCGAATAAATGAGTTAAGATGACAGGGATTTCAATTACTTATCTATTAATTACATATTTTATTATCTCTATATTAAATTATAGGATTTTGTTACTTTCTATATCAAATTCTATAACCTGTTTCAGTTTAATTTTCCTTTTGTTTCACACATTGAGGACTTTTTTTATAAATAAGTTGTGGCAATAAAATCCCTAGAAAGAGCATGTTATGGATTTGGCTTGATGAGGTGCTTACAATTTTGATTTGTTGGAAACTAATAGTAAAATTCTTCATAATGCTGATGCTAGTAAATTTTAAGTTTCATTATGGTGGGGTATTGGAAAGAAATTGGCAAGATCAAGCAGAAGAGAGATATTGGTGTTGATGAACTTAGTATGTTAGTACTAAATGGAGTATTGTAAGATAAAGGGCAAAGAGATGTATCTATATTTTACAAATTTCTAGAAGAGTCAATAAGATGCTCGAAAGAGTTGAGTTTACAACCTGATAAGGTCATGTTGTCAATGTTTTAACGCATGGAAAAATTGATAATCTTGTAGGTGATGGTGAAGAAAATGATTATGATATCGACAATAAAGAGGGTTTGTTCCAAGTTTAGGTAGAACGAGATGATGACGATTTTGTTATGGAGATGGCTGAATCTGAAAATGATATAGGTGATGATGAAATTTATGCTACTAATGATGAAGAATATGTTAATGCAAAAGCTAATAAGAAGAAATAGGCGAAGAAGGTTGGTAGTGGGTTTGAATATGTTAGTGCTATCGATAAGGTGGGAAGTAGTGGAAAATATAGTAATGAAGAGCAAAATTATTCAAACAGTTTGCAAAGAGAAGTAGAAAGTTGACAGGGTTAATGTAGTGAGTATAAGGACAAGGATGTTGAAATTCAATCACCAAGATGCAGTGATGATGGTGGGTGTAAGGCCTCTGATAGAAGGAAGAAATGTGTTATTTTTAGTCCAAAAGTGGACATGAAAGGTTTTCAGTTTAGAGAGGCAATAAAAAATTATACAATTACAAATAGATATGATGTTTCAATGATGAGATCTGGTGTGACATCATAAGTTATTTGTGATCCAAATTGTCCTTTTAGGGTTTATGCTAGTTGGATTGGAAATGAAAAAAACCTTTGTAGTAAAGATATTAGAAAATAAGCAAACCTATAAGAAAGTGAAAAGAAACAAGCAAGCCAGTAAGAAGTAGATAACAAATCAATTCTTACATAAGTTTACGAAGAATTGGCCAATTAGTAAGATGATAGATGATCTTCATGTGCCAATGTCAACTAGATCCTAAACTTGTTGGGCTAAGCAAACTTTTTTCCAGCGCCTTCCAGTAGATGAATCTGCTCGTGCTGAACTTTTTGTCCTTCAGCCACTGGTACTGTTCCTCTTAGGCCCCGATATTGAGCAATAACATCTGCGGCGGCTCTAGGGCAAAAGCTATAGTGGAGGATCCTTCTTGTAACACCCCACTCTCGCAAAACCCGAACCCGATGTCGGTGGTAATATCCGAGTTCGTGCCCACGAAGGTGGCGTGCTAGAGCACTCCATCAGTCAAAAGTCGGTACAAATTTTTTTTTGTAACAATATAAGCATAAGCAGAAATCAATTACCAATTGGACCACTCCCATTTCATAAATAATTCAATCACATTAATACAATTGTCTTAATCTCAGTTCTAACATT
>JANITX010000008.1:10991188-11005099 GCA_027564395.1 Erythroxylum ulei
TCCGGTCCCAATAACCTAGGACAGCCATAAAGGCATGTACACTAGCACCCGTTCTACGGAAGCGGGATGTTACAGAAGTGGTGGTACAATTTATGATGATAGTAACAATAATAATGTAGATGATTGTGATGTTAATGATGATAGGATTGACGAGATGTTAGACGATTATGAGAATTATATGGAGACTATGAATGAAATAGGTAAGCCTAACATAATTGGTAGTATAAATGACGATAATTTTGGGAAGTTATTGAAAGTTTCTCAAGAAGAATTATATCCAAGGTGCTCAAATTTCCCACAACTATCTGTTGTTGTCAAGTTGTTGCATTTGAAGGTCTATAATAAATGGAGTAACAAGACTTTTTACATGTCAATTGACTTACTTAATGATGCATTACCTGTTGGACACAAATTGTTGAAATCTTACTATGATGCAAAGAAATTGTTAAGAGACCTTTGATTAGGATATATTTAAATTCATACATGTAAGTATGATTGTGTTCTATTTTGGAAGGCAAGTAAAGATGTTCAAGAGTGTCTGATTTGTGGTACATCAAGGTGGCAAGTGGACGATGGGAGAGGGAAAAAGATACTGAATAAAATCCTTCAATACTTTCCTATTAAACCACGACTACAAAGACTTTTTATGTCATAAAAACAGCGATGGATATGAGGTGGCATAAAGAGAAACGCATTGATGATAACATTATGTGTCATCCAGCAGACTCAATGGCATGGAAAGAATTTGATAGAAAGTTACCATGGTTTGCACAGGATTGTCATAATGTTCAACCTGGATTGACCTAAGATGGATTTAATCCTTTTGGTACTATGAGTATTTCATACAACATGTGGCCGGTAATTCTAGTGCCGTACAATTTACCTCTATGAAAGTGTATAAAGAAGCCTTTTACGTTATTGTTTTTACTTATTCCAGGTCCTATTGCTCCTGGTATGTATATCGATGTCTACATGCAACTATTAATTGATGACTTAAGTGATCTATAGGAATTTGGAATACAACTTTTGATGTTGTTTAAAGGAAAAAATTTAGAATTCATACCGGTGTTTTCTGAACTATAAATGATTTCCTAGCTTATGAGAATTTGTGTGGGTGGAGCACTAAAGGGTATATGGCTTGTCCTGTGTGTAATCATCAAACTTATTCAATAAGGCTACAAAGTAAAATATGTTATACGGGCAATCGTCGTTATTTGGAACATGGGCATAGACGATGAAGAAGTAAATTGTTTAATGGAAAAGCATAATTAGGTGAAGCTCTATTGTAGTTGTTCGATGATTATATTGTTTACCAACCATCATATTTGGGTGACATTACACTTAGGAAACACCCAAATAATAGACAGGGAAAAAGAAATGATGTTAAACTCAATTGGACAAAAAAATATATTTTCAATTTGGCATATTGGAAGGAATTACTATTGAGGAAAAATCTTAATATGATGCATATTGAGAAAATATTTGTGAGAATATTTTAGGAACTATGACAGGAATTGATGGGAAATCGAAAGGCACAATTAAGGCTAGACTTGACTTGGAAGACATGAATATTGGAAAAGACTTGCGTTTGAAAAAAAGAGATGAGGGGCCATACATTATTCCCCCTATTTGTTACAACATGTCAAAAAGAGAGAAGCAATCTTTGTCAGTTTCTCCAATTAATCAAGTTTCCTGATGTGCATGCATCAAATATAATCCGTTGTGTGAATGTTAAAGCGGAAAAAATATCAGGGTTGAAAAGCCATGATTGTCATATACTTTTGCAAAGATTACTTCTTGTTAGAATACGTGGGTGTTTGTTGAAGAATGTGTCTATAATTTTGGGTCAATTATGAGAGTTTTTTTAAGAAATTATATTGCAAGACACTTAAAGTTAAAGAACTTGACAAAATGGAAAAAGACATTGCTTTGATTCTATGTAAGCTTGAAATAGTATTCCCCCATCGTTTTTTGATGTTATGGTTCATTTGGCAATTCACTTACCATATAAAACAAAACTCTATAGACCGATTCAATTTCGATGGATGTTCTCGATTGAAAGGTAATTTATATTAACTTTTACTTTTCTCAAAGTTATTTGTTAGTAACAATTCCTAATATTTTATATTTTGTTCAGATTTTTATGCTCTCTTAAGCGTTATGTACGTAATAGAGGTCGACCTAAAGGGTTTATTGCAGAGGCTTATATAGCAAATGAATGCTTGACATTTTGTTTAATGTACCTATGTGATGTGGAGATAAGATTTAATAGACCATAACATAACTTTGATTTTGATGAAGAGGGTGGGTTATCAATTTTCTCCCAAAAAGTTAGGCCACATAGTGTGGGTAAATATGTGGAATGTTGTTCAAAAGTTTCAACACTAAAATGTCTTTGATTTTTATGAAAGGGATAATGGTCAATTCAATGAGGCTACAGATGAAGTTTATCAAGAGATTGGATTGGAGTTCAATAATAAAGTCATTCAAATAGAAGATGTAGATATATCATCATTCCATAGGAGAGATGTTGATTCGAACATAGTATAACTAGATGAATTCAAAGCCAATTTTCCAATCAAACAAATGAAGTCTATAATCAGGATGAATTAAATGAAAATGATGATACTTTGGCTGAATGTATTAGTGATGAAGAATCCAATCATAATGTAATTAATGATGATGATTTTTAAAATCTTGATTATGGTGATTGAATGTAAATACATTGTTTATATTGTTTAAATTTCTTTTGTTCATATTTGAGTTATGTTGTTAAGATTTTACTTATATTTATTCAGGATGAATCAATGTGTACTGTTGATGTTTTACTTATATTTATGCGAAATGTTGGTGTTTGATTTATGTTTATGTTGAATGTTTAGTTTTTTACTTGTGTTTGACTTATATTCATGTGGAATGTTGTTGTTTGAGTAAAGATAATGCGTTATGTTGATATTTCATTTATAGATATTCAATACAATGGGACCTGGTAGAAACAAGAGAAAGAGGGTGGCAACTACCAAAGACGTTCCTCCCTTACAACAACCAAATCAATCTAACCCTATCGATGAAGGCAGTTAGTAACAACCTATATCTACCTCAACTAGTGCTGAGGGATCTTCAGGTCTATTATTGTTAACCACCTATAGTTACAGTTATGCTCAAATATATACTTACATGTTTAATATGTTTTTCTTATGATTATTCTTTTATTGATAGGTTCTAATACCAAAAAAAGAAAAAAAAGGTAAAGGTATCACTAAAGGATCTGAGTTGTAACGCATGAATGTTGCAATGAATCGCAAATTGTCTATACATATTAAACCCACACCACGTCATCCTGTTGATAAGATCCAATTAGCAAAATTGTCCAGTGAGTTGGGAGTCGTTGTCAGGAATAAATTGTCATGCCTTCAGCATGCCAGACAGTTGAAGGAAGACAACATGCTACAGAATGCTTTGGACAAAGTTTTGATAATTTTTAAATTAATTTTATTGTATGCATTACAGTTTTATTTATTTAAAGAGTAAGTTAACTTATACATGTTGTTCACAGATGAAGCTCAATATCATCGATATCGAGAACCCTGAAGTTTCAAGCTGTGTTAGTTCACTTTTGAAATAAAAGGCAAAGGATCATCGTTATCAACTTCATAAATGCTACAAGCCTTTTCCTTTAGATGAGGAGGCAAGGAGACATGTTCCAGAACGAGTGACTAGAAAATTGGAGTGAAATGTGTGATTATTGGGCCTCTGCGAATGGTTCATGTTTGTCTTCTTTCTCTTGATATTTCCTTCCATTAATTTTGTTTTTGCATTTGCATTTAATGACTATTTCTTCGCTTTATTTAGGAAAAGTGCAAGAAAGTCAAGGCTAACAGAGCAAACATGAAAACTACTTACAACACCAACTCCAAACCATTTGTTGTCGTATGACAAGAATTTGTAAGTGTAATGTTTACAAATTATTATTTTATTAGTTAATATAATATAATCTATTATGTTCCAATTTTTTTTATTTATATAATAAAGCCAGACTCAACTGCATGGACAAGAGTGTGATAGGATCACACTCTACAAGTTGACACACTACAAAAAGGGTGAAGGCTGGACGTCTGAAGAGATGCAAAATAATTATGTAAGTATAAAAATTTAAAATTTAGTGTTTATTTATTTATGCAATACTAAGTCATAATATTTGAATTACATCTCGATTTTGTGTTTTAAATTTTAGGACAAGATATAACATCCCACTACCATAGGACATAAGCCTGACATTCTTTAGAATATCCTAGCACATACCCTATGGGAATGACATATTAGAGCAATCACATTTACTTCATATAGAATCATAAAGAACATAAGTATTTAAAATGTTAACATATCTCAATTCATTAACAAAACATGTTTTACATTGTCATTTCATTACAAATCATCCATATAGTTACAATACAAAAATCATTTGTGTTCACACTGTTTATACAAAATATTCTACATGAGAAGAAAAACTATACAAAAGCACTCTATCTAAACTCCTAAAATGACAGCTGACCAGACCTTTGAGCCATATCTTGATCCCAAAATGGATAATACTAGACTCCAACTAGATTACTTTACAAGCAAGGTCTCGTTTCAGTACCTAAAAGTCAACGTTGCAATTTTGATGAGTTTTGTGATCTCAATGAGTGAACACATCAGTGAGCCATCATTGATGTGTTCACTCAAAACAAATCATATATATCACATGAATAAAACCCAACTCAATCAATATAACACATCATACAGATTTATGCCTCATATATCATATTATTCATCATGCTTCAACAAGCACCTTAACAATACAATCACTTTTACTCGATCATTTCAGAAGCACCTTCTGAATGCAAAAACTTCATATAATCATCTCATAACATTTCACTCATTTATCACAATTCTTCAAATCACCATCAAGTTCATAGGCATTTCACAATGTTATCTCAATATAATCCAACATTCATTTGCAAACAATTTCATAAACACATGTAAAGATACAATGCAAATGCAAATGAGACTCACTTCCATTTTTACTTTATTTGTGACTGAGCACCTATTTATCAGTTATCAGTCCCGTATCCGTTGTAGACACTAGGCTCATTTCAGGATTGTCCCGCACCCGTTATGGATACCGAGTTCATTAAACGTTGAGCCTGCACATATCTGAGCTTAAAGCTCTTTTCACGTGAGCTGCTCCGGTCACAACTCCTTTATATGAACATGCATATTCATGTAATGAAGTGAAACATTTTAACATGATATATGATCAATCACTTTCAGTCAAGAAACACATTCAATTACCACAATTCATTGGATCTATGCCCGACATTCAACATATAGTTGACAATTCATTTTCCTTATTCGCATTTAAATCACAAACACTCCCAATACAGTCCCGAATATCAAACTCCTAGAACAATCAATTGTCCATAATCATCAATGTCATAATTATATCAATATTGATTCAATATAGAGAAATTAAGTTTAATCAAAACAATATGAACAAAACACGTATCTAATCCAGGTCACGCATCTAGGTTACTCACAGTACTCTCCAGTTAGCTATTGCCTCGACGAACTGGCAATGTCTGGATGGTGTCGGTCGATTTGTGCCTCTAAATCAAGCAATACACACAGGTACACATCACTACTTGATCAATAAGATAAATACTCAAATTTACATATGTGTATGTGTCGTGTTTAATGCATGCTTAATTGATCATTCCGAGTATGTAACCTTGTTCACAAATCTTAATCATTTATACATCATGACTTGTACATCATTTAGTTTGCAATTAGGTTTATGCCTTAAGTAAACTTGATCACTTTCCATTCATCGTTCATAAATTCATCAATTTTTTCCTAGTATTATACATTCACACAATTTCCTGAATTCTTATTCAATCATACCTAATTCAACATACTCATATTCTTTGGATCTCATTTACATTCATGAAAACATCTTTATACTATTAACAACTCATATTTTACACTTATCCTTGAACATTTTCATGATCAAAAATCTGTTATAGCACACAAACAATTGTTACTTTAAATTTGGAATGTCAGTAAGCTAAATATATACATTCACCAAACCTTTTCCAGTAATATATTTTCATACATTTACTCAATTCTTCAATGCTCATTCATCCATACCTTATACACATTTCTCATGTTCTTAAGATCATGTTTTCAATAAAAGAACTCGTTTATTCCTTTAATAAACCATAATTTTCTAGATTTGAACTCAACCACATCAAAACAGTCCCTTCTTTGGGTTATAATTTCAATTAGCTACATAAAATTATCAAGATATCTTCTAGCCAAATTGTTTCACAGAAGCATTAATAAGATATTAATAATCATTTTTCATGTTTTATAATTTGACTAATTCGAGCTCTCAAGTCCCCAAAAATCAGGAAATAATATAAGGTTCCTGTACAAGGGTCTGTCACAGGCAGTATTGGGAAAACAAGCATAACTCAAGATTTAGTCACTATATCAAGACACTTTCAAAGAGGTCAAGCTAAGATCTATATCTACAAATTTCATTCTTTGAGTTTCTTCAAATTCATCCTCTAAAGATATGTAAATTAGATCGAAAAAGGATGAAATTGAAACTATAATTTTGACCTACAGCTCTAATTTTCCAGATTCAAGAACACTTCAATAACACCTATCTTTACCATCAATCCACCTTCATTTATACCTAAAATATCAACCTAAATCATCTATTTAACATTCTATAACCTACAGTTTTTGTACATGCAAAAACTAAACAGAAAAGTACCCAACACAATCAATCATTAATATCATTCACAATTCGTCCTAATTCATCATCATCAATTCTCTATTATAGCATGCCATAAACACTAATCTTTTACTTACTTGTTTAGTTCTAATCCCAGCTCAAAATTCACTCTAAATCAGTACTCCAAACATGCAGAATCATCACACATTCAAGGTGGAACTTGGATAGATTTCAGCTAGGTTTTATGAACAACAACAATATGATCTTTTACTTAACTTTGTGAAGGTAAAACATGGATTATTTGTGTAGCAGTTGGACATAATAAAAAAAAACATAAGGAGGTGAAAGAGAAGAGTGTTTTGGTGGTGTGTGAGAGCAAGGAAGAACAAGAATGAGCTTAGTTAGAGTTGCTCCTGCTGAAGCTTACACCTAAGGTGTTAGGTGTCACCTTACTATAATGGCATGTGTTACCAAATTAAATTGCCATATGTCTAAAGGCATGTACAACATTTATCAGGTAAATATGCTGCCATATGTTACCAATAATACTAAGTCATATGTTATGTAATCACAGCTGCCAATTTTCATTAACTTACTAATCCATTTGTCACACAATGATCAATGCCAAATGTTACTCAATTATAGGCTTAATCATCCTAATTTCTATGTATCAATTTTTCTTACCACTTGGCATTTTTTCTAGATCAAATATACATTTAATTCCTCAATTTTCCAATTATATCAGTTAATTTCAAATTCATTATTTGTAATCAATCAAACCAAAATTCAAAGCATAAGCATTTCACAATTCACATCATGAACATTTTAATCTTTTCATACCCCAGAATAAGTCAATTGAGGGCATATGCATTCCTTGCAATGTGTACAAAATCATAATTCATAATTCACATTTTATGTGTGTATGCTAATGATATGCATGTGAATGAAATGCAATTCATGAATTTCCAATAACAACTAAAGCTCTAACCCTCAACATGGAGAACGGGATATTACAATGGCTATATATACTAGTCAACCACACCAGCCATCGGTCGACCAGTATGGATATTTATTTGATATTAAATATCTCTTTTGTTATTGATATTGAATTATGTTCTTAATGTTTTATTATGTCTTATGCATGAATTAAAGGGGAGCTAATCACTATCTTGATAGTTGATTATATGCATAATTTTATTATTATCCTCTAATATCATAAATGTTTTATCATTATCAAAAGGAGGATATTGTTGAACCAAGGGATGTTTAAATCAATCTTTTAATGATAAAAAATATAATTACTATTAATGAGTTTATTACTTGGATGAAAAGTAATATTAAGGAAAGTACAGAAGAGAGATTGCAATTCAATTTTATTAACTTTTTCTACAAAACTTGGGGAGATGTTGCCAAACTCTTGTTGCAATTACGTGAAGAGGAATCTTTTTAAAAATCTCTTTATTTTCCTCGTGTAAAGATGAATCATTTTTTACAATCTTCTTGATGATGACGATGGAATTCTAGCTTTCCTGAATTCCACAAAGCATTAAAATCAATCGAAGTACACAATTTGGGTCAACTTTTATTGCTTACTTTAATGCTATAGGACGTAAAACCAATGCATAATGAATGCACAAGTTGTATAAATGCTTGAATTTCCCTCAATTTATAAAAATATCCAACCGAAAACTCATGTATTTATAGGTAATATCCCCTAAAGTATTAAAATGACCAAGTTAAAGGTATAAAAAAGGATTATATTGAGTATTGCAAATATGCCTTTTAGGTTAATTGATTAACGTGTTTGAATAATTTGATTTTGTCTTAATTACAAAAAATAAATATCATAGCAAATATGTTTTATTATTATCAAACATGGATTAGAAACTTCCTTAATTCAACAACAATGAATTCAATTTAAAGTAGACCTATTGGAATAAGATATCATGAGTTCTCCTAATATATTTAGTTAATAGATGAAGAGTAAATGTTCATACTAAGCCATCGGACTAGTTGGGGGCTCGACGACGCTTGCAAACGTAGGTTAGCCTAAGTGATCCTCGACAACACTTCCCATTTAACCGGTATAACACATACAGCTAAGCATGGACTCAAAAACTGTGGGGGACGGGGGACATATAACAAGCTTAAGAAACAATCTTTTGAATAGTGTAAGAATAGCAGACCAGTTTGCCCTAGATGTTGTGTTTGGCCTACAGTCGGAGTCGTACTCTTTCCACATTAAGAATGTTGATGCCTTAAAAGTTAAAAGCTATGGGACTGTTGATGTCCGAGCTTAGAGGGACACTTCTTTTTGATAGTTACCAACATTGATTTGCCTTCCTCCTGATGTAGACTCGTCTCCTGCACCATGTGCTTCTTATCATGTTTGAAGTGTCGATTGAGTGTTCCTTAGAAGAAACTAAAATGACAATTGTGGGATAGCTTGAGAATTTAATTTCATCTTAGTTTATAAAGTCCAAGTGCAAATGTCTCAGCATAACATTTTATTTTATGAAACTTCAAATTTATATGGTATAAGAAAACTTGTTATATATATAACTTAGACCGATGAGCGACTCCCGTTTTTTTAGAATCGAACTAACGACGTGGGGTAAATAAATAAAAGAATAGCATTATTAGGATATTAAAGGCAGCAAGCGACAAAATAGGCAATGTAAGCTTAGGTCTTTGGAGAAAAAAAGCACGATAATGGTTGTAGCGGGGCCTGCTTTTTTCATCTTCACCTTTGTAGCAATATAAAATTGACTTGGTCTGTTCTTTAAATCTTCTGATGCACAGATCCTTGTCAACTTCAAACAGCTAACTCCACCGGGCCCCCACTTTTGCCAACTCTTCTCTATATTTTGCCTCGGCTCGGCTTGGAGCCATGTGTTCAAACTTCAAATACTTATACCCGTGCGCGCTGGAGGGAAATGGTTGAGCTGTCCAACACTTGCGTACATATTGTTTATGAAAAAGGGTATTTTTAGGTATATTTATTTCAGGATAAGGTGGTGTTCCTTTTCTCTTGGGGGACTAGTTATGGAGTTTTGTCATTTTCTCTCCTTTATACAATGTGTCCTACGGGTTGCCCATTCTCTTCACTTTTGATGAAATAGGTTACATGTAGCTAACCTCCTACTGGTTCCTCGACATTCTTAGGTGGGTAACTAGACTGATTGTTTAACAACTCAAATGTTGATGAGTGAAAGTAACCAATTGCCTAATAATCTTTTTGTAGCCAAAAGAAGCAGATATGGTCGAGACTTGCAATTAATTAATTTATTGAGAGCAAAAAGAAGGAAATATAATATAGAAAAAGGGAATTGTGATAATCATCTCATCTGCCTATTATTTTCTTTGTTGTTTATTTAAGTTGCCTAATCATGATCGCATGCCCAACCTTTATGCAGAAGCAAAACATACTCCATTCTCAATGTGAAATGCAAATATGGGCAATTTAAAACAAACCACCTCACCGGCCAAAAGATAGTAAGCATCTTTTCTTTGGTATATTTAAAAGCAATGTTATCAACATCCTATTGAATTTAGTACCAGATTTGACTCTAGTATAGTATGGTATCAGTATTAGTCAATATTAAATACTGTTTTAGATCATTTTTTAAAATTATTAAATAGTCTCGTAATTTGATAAAATTACGAAAATTCCTTAATATATTATTTTATATATATTTTTTTACTTTACTTCAATCTTATCTCAAAAGATCATAATAATAGAAACTTGATATAATAAATATTTCTTTATTTCTATTAATATGATTTTTACATATTTCTCACAACAAAGTTTAAAAAAATCATTTAACTCCCGTACAAATGTAATTAAGAATAAAACAAAGTAAAAATATGCATTTATAATAACTGAATTTAATTTCAAATGTTATCTTTATATATTTCAAAAGTTATAATAATTTTAAGACTTATACACTAAAAAGTATATAGATCATAAATATGAAATATATAAATTTGAAAAATATTTATTTAATATAAATAAATTATGTTAAACCAAATTTATAATCACTTTGTATAAGTCTATTCACATAAAAAAATTATTTAATTTATTCTTATTTGTACTTTCACTATTTATTAAATGAATTGTAGACAATTTTATCATATTTCTTTTTATATATAGGTAGTTATTATATGTCGGAGAAATTTTAAGTTTTTACAATTTAATTCTAAATTTTTTTAACCTTAAAATTTTGACCGATATTTTAATTATCTATCACTTTTAGTCGTCATCCGTCTTCACGTTCGAGGACGGTAACCAAACACGACTAAAGAGTTAATAGTAACTAGTACCAAATTTTGGTATGATACTTTTTTGTTTGATACCAATTTTTGTTTAAAAGATATGCTCAAATTCCAATGTTATTATTCAAGTTTTTAATTAATAGTATATAAAATTTTTATAGGACAAAAGAGAAATATATTTATGTATTTATAACATACAGTATTCATTATAAGGATAATTAAGGATACGTATGAAAGTGTAGACTCGTGTAAAGACGATAGGAGGGAATATAGCGTATCTTTCTATGGATATTAGACAATACCAAAGATCCTTGTGGAGCCATTTCTTATTTGTAGTAGTTATAGATGAGTATACGTAAGAATAGTCAAAAGTATGTGTTATTTGTTGATGACATTACGTTAGTTGAGGAAACAAAGGAAAATGTTAATGTCAAACTAGAATTTTGGAGGGATATGTTAGAATTAAAGGACTTTAAATTGATGAAGATTAGAATATATGTCATACCACAGGAAGATTGAATCAAGTACTTTAGATCTATCATCCAAAGTAATAGCGATGTAAAAGACAACATAGTGCACCATATCAAATTATGATGGTTTAAATGTAGGGGCGCTAGGAATTTTAGGTGACAAGAAGATATTATTTAAGCTAAAAGATAAATTATATCTTCTAGTAATTAGGCTGATGATGTTTTATAGGATAGAATATTGGCCTGTCAAATTGTTATGTATTAGGCTTGGAGTAAGTAATCCAGGATTGCCATTATTATTTTTCTTCTTTTTAGTAAACAGAGAAAACTATTTGAAAGAGGCCCTTTAATCTCTCCCCCACAAAAGCGCAGCTTCGGCGTGCTCGCTAGCTTTTCTCTTCAATATTAGACACACAAATATTGAGAAAGAGAGACAAAGTGAGAAGATCGCTCCGTAGAATTCAATCTTCCTCCCTCCTTTATACGTGATCAAAATTCTCAGCAACTACATATTCCTTCTTGTCTAACTTACAGAATACAAATGAAAGCTAAACAAAATTGTTGACACGTACATATGAAGCTATACATTTTCTCTGGTTGGTGAAAAGATTGAGTCTTTTTGGTTAAATGGGAACATTTTGAAGTGGGGTTCTTGAAAGATTGCTTCTGGTTTTGGTTTGCTTTCGGAAAATGGCAACAGAAGAGGCACAAGTTTGTAACTTTTCAGTTGTTTCTCTTGTGGAAGACGTCCTTAAACAACATGGGACTCAGTTAACCAATACTATGGCTTCACGAAAAGCTGACGAAGCTTGTATGATCAATTTTTTCTTCTCTCTCTCGTTTATTCTTTCCGTGTCTATGTGCCATTTTTTCTTTTTTGCCTGTTCTTATGCTTGCTTGCTGATGGTGACTTTGAGAAACCATTCTCTTCTGTTCTCGATCGAAATTTCCTCTGCTTAAAGTGTCTTTGGTGGTTTAAGGTAGCTTATCTCCAATGGATTCCGAAGTTGATTGATTCATGAGAGGCTGACTCACAGCAAAGCATTTGAATTTGATGTCCGGAAAATAAAAAAGTTTCATGGATTGTGTGATCATGCATTCGTCTTCCATACATCTTTTTCACAATAACATTCGCATTTTGTGTCGCCTTTAAATTTTAGCAATGTTGAGAAAAAATATTTTCTTAAGCTCTGGAATCCTAGTTGCTCATGCATTACAGATATCTCGAACACTTAGTCTAAAAAAGATAAGCTTTTATTTTAACATATATATGTATTATGTTTGTTGCTTGTGTCTGAAAAGTGGTTGGATCCAAATGTACTTTGTTCATGCGCTCGGTGGAACGTTGAATATTGGAATAAGATGCGGGAAAAGATATGCGTATTGATATTTTCAACGTGGTTTTGCAGCCTGTAGAAGGAATGAAGCAGCTCGATGGCTTCGCAAGACAATTGGAGTTGTTGGAGGTAAAGATTTGCCGGCTGAGCCCTCAGAAGAAGAATTTAGGCTTGGATTGCGAAGCGGGATAATTTTGTGTAACGTCCTTAACAAGGTTCATCCTGGTTCAGTATCAAAGGTATGGTTCAACTGAATTTTGTTAGCTGTTGTTACTAATGGTAATTTTACCTTGTATTAATGAAATTTGGCGCCAAAATATTTGTAGGTAGTGGAAGGACCTTCAGATTCTGTTATTATACCTGATGGAGCAGCTCTATCTGCATATCAGTACTTTGAAAATGTGAGAAACTTCCTTGTAGCTGTGGAGGAAATGGGGATTCCAACCTTCGAAGCCTCTGATCTGGAACAGGTGAGACTATAAACTCCAGTACACTGGAAGTGAAAATGTTCCATGTAAATATTTCCATTTCATTGCACGAGTTGTTTGTGTTTCAAAAATCAAAATTGATTTGAATGCCTTGCTATTTTAGGGAGGAAAATCTGCAAGGATTGTGAGTTGTGTTTTAGCCATTAAATCATATAGTGAATGGAAACAAAGTGGCGGAGTTGGGACCTGGAAATATAGTGGAAACTATAAGGCTTCACCTTGTGGATCTGGAAAACTATTTATGAGAAAAAGTTCAGAACCATTTATGAACTTTCCACGTTCCTCATCACTGGATAGTGTGCCTAGTGCTGATCAGTGTCAGTATGATGATCTTGGTCAAGAGCCCAGTGAAGCTGTCAGTGAGCTCTCCTGTCTCTCTGTATCTTTCATTCTGTTTTAAATGAGTAAGCAATGACAAAAGTCTTTGGTTTTCCACTATTGCAGGGCACTGGTCATTCACTCAATATGCTCGTTCGTTCAATCCTTTCCAATAAGAAACAAGAAGAAATCCCAAGTGTAAGAGTTCTTGTTGCTGGAATACTAGTTGTATTAGTTAT
>JANITX010000008.1:11005199-11023629 GCA_027564395.1 Erythroxylum ulei
GTTGTATTAGTTATTTTATGTGCCAGATTGACAAATTTGAGGGAAACCATTTGGTCTTCTGTTTTACTTGTCAGAACAATTCCTTATATGTATCAGGCAAAGAATTCCTGTCTGACATGAGATTTGTCTGACATATTAGTTGATAATCTGGTGAAACATTACTCTTTGTTGATAACAGATTGTGGAAGCTATGCTAAATAAAGTGAAAGAGGAGTTTGAGCATCGATTGGCATGCCACAGTGAAATGGTAAGCAGCTATTATAAAGTCCTTTTTCTTGCACTACCAGGGCTAGTCTTTTTGTATGCATGCATTATGACTAAGAAGACATCCTTTTCACTTTTCAAGTGCTATTTACTTGAATTGGGCATTGAACATAGATCAATTGTCTAATTCTCATTACATAAAATTTTCTCTCATTATGCTCAATTATTCCTGGGAATGACAGCTGAGGACAACTGCAATAGGTGCCCAAATATCTAAAAGTGACATGTCTCTTTCAAGATCATCTTCTTGTGACAAAAAGGTATGTGTTTTGCTTGAAGAAGATATAGTAATGCAGTATATGTACATAAATTGGACTATTGTTTGGCATGCAACTCAGTTGTGCTTTAATATGCTTTGTATTTCTTTAAAGCTGTGGTGATTTTGCCTTAACTAATGCCATGATTCAGAAGGACGAAACAGAAGGACAAGAACAAGAAGAAACATCAGGAAGCTTCAACTTGGAGGAACATTGTTCTTCAGAGGTTGGTCATGAGGAATTAGAAGGCAAGTTATCCAACCATCAGATTTTCGTTGAACAACAGTGGATGAATATTCAGGTAATGACATTTTATGGAGGTGAAAAAGAATGCTTCACACTCTGCACATTGACTAACTATGGGGCAAATGACCTGCAGGCGTTGAAACATACTCTTCATATAACAAAGGAGGGCATGCAATTTTTACAAATGAAGTATCAGGAGGAGTTATACAGTCTGGGTATAATTTAGTTTTCTGCGTGTTTTCTGAAGACTGTTAGAAAAGAGGAATGAACAATGTAAGTAGTAATTACTTTTTTGTTGTGCTAGGTAAGCATTTGAATGGTCTGGCTCATGCTGCATCTGGATACAAAAAGGTCCTAGAAGAAAATCGCAAGCTGTACAACCAGGTGCAGGACTTGAGAGGTATCTTGTGTATAAGTTTAAATTTATGTTTCGTACCTTTTTTCATTAGTATGCACTATGCATCTCTTAGTCCACATTTTATTGGCCGCCCTATAAATTTCATCAGGAAATATTAGGGTATATTGCCGAGTGAGACCCTTCTTACCTGGGCAACCAAACCGTTTAAGTACAGTGGATCACATAGATGAAGGAAACATAACCATAATTACCCCAACAAAATACGGTAAAGAAGGAAGGAAATCTTTTAGCTTCAACAGAGTTTTTGGCCCTTTAGCAACACAAGGTTAGTGAGGCACATTTCTTTTGTGTCCTCCTTGTCAAAGTTTTTCTTAAACAGTTATATTTGTTATTTTTCCTGCAGAGGAGGTATTCTCAGACACACAGCCTCTGATTAGGTCTGTCCTTGATGGTTACAATGTTTGCATATTTGCTTACGGCCAAACTGGGTCTGGCAAAACTTATACCATGGTAAGATGAATGAGAACATCACAACCATATAACCTAACAAGTTTAATAGATTGTTGTTCTTTCCTTTGCTTCGGTTCTCTAGCTTTTAGTTGTAAGTTCTTGTTAGATTGTTAATTTTGGTCTACTTTTCTGATTATCAATCTAGACTGGCCCTAAGGAACTTACAGAGGAAGGGTTAGGTGTAAACTACAGGGCATTGGCTGATCTATTTCTTCTATCAAATCAAAGAAAGGATGTTGTTTGCTACAATATATCTGTCCAAATGCTTGAGGTTTACAATGAGCAAGTCAGGGATCTCTTGGATGCTGATGGTCTTAACAGAAAATATCCTTTGTTATCTTTTTCTGACATTGCATGCTGCTTAAGGAACCTCTTCTTCGTTCTTGTGTTCTTAACCCCTATATACATTAGAAATTCGAAATAGTTCCCAAAATGGTATCAATGTCCCAGATGCTTCCATTATTCCTGTATCATCAACATCTGATGTCATAAATTTGATGAGCCTCGGACAAAAGAACCGTGCAGTGAGCTCCACAGCAATGAATGACAGGAGCAGCCGGTCTCACAGGTGAGTGTTGCTGGTGTTAAGAGTTCAGTCTAGTGATTCTACTGTAACTTGTGCCATTGCATATATTTTCAGTTGCCTGACGGTTCATGTTGAAGGAAGAGATCTCACTTCTGGGTGTGTGCTTCGTGGTTCCATGCATTTGGTTGACCTGGCAGGAAGTGAAAGAGTTGACAAATCGGAGGTAACTGGGGATAGATTAAAGGAAGCACAACATATCAACAAGTCTCTCTCAGCTTTGGGAGATGTAATCTCTGCTCTGGCTCAAAAAGGTTCACATGTTCCCTACAGGAACAGTAAACTCACACAACTACTCCAAGATTCACTTGGTAAGAATTGTAAGATTACCCAAAAAGGTTATGTTTCCTTTTTCCAGTTCAGTGTATTCTGATTCATGTTTCTACTTTTATAACCTTCAGGTGGTCAGGCAAAGGCACTCATGTTTGTGCATATAAGTCCTGAGATAGAAGCTGTTGGAGAAACACTAAGCACATTGAAATTTGCTGAACGAGTTGCTAGTGTTGAACTTGGTGCTGCTAAAGTAAATAAAGATAGCACAGAGGTGAAGGAGCTAAAAGAGCAGGTTATTACTACTACTTCTGTCAATCCTGCCCATTGCAATTGCTATTGCCATGTGATGTTGTATCCCTATATACATTTTTTCTTTGTTTCCAGATTACTATTCTAAAGGCAGCCTTGGCTAGGAAGGATGGAGATACCGACCAGTCACAGAATTCTCGATCCAGCACACCTGAAAGAACAAAAATGACATCCGGTGGGTCCTCTCCTTCTCAACATAGTTGGCATGGTACAGGAAATTTCTCAAAAGGTCATAGGCATTTTATAGTGGATGCCAGTAGCATGGAGGTAATGATCTCAGCTGATAGCAATACAGTTTTTAGTTTGTGAACTTAACCATGTATGGCTTGGTAATTTGAGTTTACATACAAGCTCAATTCGTGTGAGCACCATGTCACTTGGATCATCTCAGAAATGCTTAGGCTTTTGTTTTTCTGAACAATCAAAATGTTGATCTTCCCAATGGACCATTTAGCACCGTTGTTGAAGTCACCATCAGGGCTTGAAGTAAAACTTTCTGTTCCTCACTCCCCTTGCAGCCTAATATCAAATACATGTAGAGATATATATTCTTGTTTTTTAATACACACACAATGTCTTAATGAATGTCAATGTGGAGAAAGCATGAACTAGAGAAATATTAGTTTCTGTTGCTGCTGTATCACCTAAATGTAGGGCTTATTCTGCACAATATATTCTTGGATACAAAACTTTGGATTACCTATTATGCCTGCCAATTTCTTAGCAGTAAATATGTGCATCCTATAGTTGTTAAATTAATTTTTTTTGTCATTGGCGTATAAACAAACTTGCAGGCACTGTCATTCTCTAGTTGGAAGAAATTTTTTTCCATTCATGTGGAAAATTATGTCATGCAATGTCCGAAGTTTTTCTATTGTTATGTTCTTTTTATGCTTATGTTTGTACCACATAACAATGTATTGGATGATTTAACTTGTAAAATCATGGCCAAATTTTACAAAGATATATTGATCTGCAGTTTGGTAAAAAGCCTTCATCTCTTCCAAGGAGACGAAGCTTTGATCCACATGATTTACGGCGCAATTCTCCGTCTTGGCCACCTGTAGGCAGTCCTGCACAGAATGGGAAGGAGGATGATAAAGAATCAGTCTCTAGTCATTGGGTTGATAAGATCATGGTGAACAAGCATGATGCTACGAGTAAAGATGAGAACTCCGTGGAGCAGTGTGAGGTAGACAGCAGAGAATTGCCTGAAGCCTTTTACCAGAAACACAACCGAGGACCTTCAAAAATTTACCCTGAACAACCCTACATTAAAACTCCAATAGACAAAAGAAACTGCCAGGATATTGAAGCACATAGAACTCGGTATGAAATGGGCTCAACTGACGACTCTGATGATCTTGAGGCCGCAACCAGTGATTCTTCCGAGACTGACATATTGTGGCAATCTAATCTTCCAACAATGAGCAGAATTCCAAAATTGCCTGGACCTAAATCTAAGAAGAGTAATCCCAAGCCATCAAAAGGCACAGAAACCAGGTAATTGTGAATGCTGACAGCTTATACTTTCCCTCTGATGACCTTGTTTAAATCTTAAGCTTCCAACATCTGGTTCAAAATAACTTGCTTTGTACCTATTTATTTCCTTAACTGGTTCTGGTTTTGTAGCAGGAGCTTGATTCCATCACTAATTCCTTCTCCATCAAGGAAAGTCCCTACTGGGGTTAGTCCAGCAACAAACAGGCCTGCAAAACCACTCGTGTCGGTTGATGGAAAGAAGAAAACTGGGCCTGCAAAGTGAAAATACTTGCAGGGAGTTAATCAATGACCTTTTTGTGAACTACAATACATGCATTGTAGTTTAAGAAAAAAAGAGACGTGGGAAGTTTCAGTTAGCCGTGTTCTATTGTAGTTATAAGCGAGTTCACCTTATCTTGATCATGTTCTTGTGGTTAATAAAGCTTGTAATTTATATTGTGAAAGAGAAGAGAAATGTTAAAGGAAAGGAAAAGTTCGTTACTGTCTGAAGCAGATTATATATCATCCATTCTTCTTTCTGGGGCTAATTTTTATGTATAGAGTGAATCCATTGATTGTCATCGCCAAAATGCCTTTCCTTTATTGTGCCATATTATGAGTGTAATGACAAGGCAGAAATTTCTTTACCTTGGGCATCAGTTACAAACATGTATTTCTTGAGAGATTTTCTTAAAAAAAAGACATTATTTTATGTCACCAATCCAATGTTATAGATATCTTACCGGCACTGATATCAAATTAGGTTTTGTTACGGTGCTGTATCGGTACCGGTCAATATTAAATACTGTTTTGGGTAATTTTTTAAATTTATAAAATAGTCCTTAAATTTTTTAAAAATTACAAAATAGTCCTTCAATATATTGTACTATATAATAGAAATTTATATAGTACAATATATAAATTTCTAAAAATTAATGATAGAAATTTAAGATAATAATTTATATATTTTTATTAAATCAATATTGAATTAAAGTTTTTGTTTTTATTTTATTGCAATTTTGTTCTTAAAGATTTAAAAATTTATACTAGCTGGTATTTCAAATATCGGCTGGTATCAAATGAAATGTTCGGTATTGGCTGATACTGACCGTCAATACTAATGACATTAATTTCATATCATTTTTTGGTTAGTACGGTACGAAACTCGTATCGCTATAATAATCCATCCATCTATCGCTATAACAATCCATCCATCTATCGCTTCAAATTTATTTTCTTTTGTCCTTATTTTAAAAAATTGCATTTTTCTTGTTATGTGAAAAAAGAGTGGAGAAAAACAACTCTAGTCTTCCAACACCTGCATCTCTCACTCTCATTTCTCTCAGTCAAAAAACAGAATTTCTCTCTATGTTTTATTATTAATATACTGAGAAAGGTAGAAACTTTTTGTATAATCATAGCTTTTGCCAAAATGGAGAGCTTATAAACTCATGCCTTTGTCAATGCTGGATCTAATAAAGTCTTTTCCTCCTCTCCAACTGCGAGTTTTTATTTTTTGGTTCTTCAACACTCTCTTCTTTTTGGGCACATCCGGATCTTTTCTTAATCTCTTTTTAACTTATTTTTAATTGTTCTTTTCTTTACCCATAGATAATAAATTGATGATCCACTCGTTGTAGTTGGGAGAAGAATTTGGTTTGGTCAAATTGTTTGTTTTAGGAATCATGGCATGGATTTCCTTATATGGGCAACAATTTTCTTTGGGATGTCTTGCACATTTTGGGATTAGTTTTTTTGTTGTTGTTTTCCTTTCTTATGGATTTCTTTTCCTTAATGGTTTAGCATGTAAATAAGTAACATGTTAGTTTATGCTCTTACAACCAATCATTTGCAATTTGATATATGATATTATTGTTTAATTAATAAAAGATATTTTTATCTTTATGTATTAAGTTAATTACATTTAATGTTTTAATACTAAATATAAAATCTCTGAAATAGTTACAGTATAAATAAAATTATGATGAGATCATAATTATATGATTCAATTTACATTTATATATTATTTCTAAATGTTCTTAATTGTAGTTTCATCAAGGCGGGATATTTGATGAAATAGTGAAACTAGCACGCATTATGTTTCTTTCTTGTAATGAAAGTAATTGATTTCATAAATTAAAGTGTGAAGATACTAGGGACGACCTGCCCAACTTATTATACTTAAAAAAAGCCTTCAAAATGACATCTTTTTTTGTCATTGGTTGTTAGGCCTTAGGCTAGGCCAGTTTCGGCAACCTGGGCTCAAGCCCGACTTAAGGCTCATTCGGGCCTAGAAAATCAGGTTGAGGCCATGTTAACCCAAGCATGGCTCCTTGGCTTCGAGCTGGGCTGAACCCGGACCCAATTGCAAAGTCGAGGAGATTGTTATGACAACATTGTAGGCTGAGATCGTCATCCTAACCCAACAATTGAACAACTTGACAATCACCTCTTTCTTTCCACTTAAAGTAATTCTGCATAGATATAAATTATGCAGACCAGACAACCATATCATAAATGATTGCTTCCTAGTGGAACACATCTAAGCCTTCTATCATGAGTTGTTTTGGCCCGAATGTCTTCTAAAACTCTCCTATTTTTCGATATTCACCCTGAAACACTAGCAAACACATCAAGGTACCTCAAAAATATAATATTTAAGCTCAAAGGCTTGTACTAACCTATAAAACACTCAAAGCACACATAATTAATAAACTAATACAATTCTAACCTAAGCACATACTAAATGATTAAGTTAACGGCTAAATAAATATCAAACTATATCCTAAAACACGATGCAATTTGCACTTATCAACATCCCCACAATTAAACGTTTTCTTATCCTCAAGCAAACAAAACAACAAACAACACAAAACCACAAAGCACACAATGCAATAATGAGGCAATGGCTTCAACTTCACGAAACAAATTTAACTCTAGACACAATCATTCAAGTTGTTCCAAATTATTAACATGTAAAGATCACGTATATGAACTCTGGACTAAATGTACATATTAATCAAAACTTAAATGTCAAGTTTATTCACTCCGTTCAATTGTACACACACATTAATAATTATTTGTTCAATCAAACTTTGTAAATAATCTTAAGTGCGTTTTCATGAAAATTTAAGCTACTTACAAATTCAGTTGGTTTTGATTAGAAAACATTCTTTTTTGGTTACTTTTGTGGACATGGATCTAATCTTTTTATACGAAGGCAAACATTAGTGATGAATGTCGATTCGGGTACTCGAATAAGTCATGTTTTTAATAAGTTGCTTGGTTAGAATGTCATTTAACCTTTTGATGTGAAGGCACATATTTGTGATGCATGTCGATCTAGTTACTCGGTTACAACTTATATGGTGATAAATGAATGTGACAACTTATATGGTGATAAACTAACACTAAATCCTAATTAACTTGTATATTTTAGTCAAAGAACCTAGATCACTAATTTTGTAAGCTAATGACTCTTTAAAACCTAATAGATTATGCTCAAAATTATATCGATTTTGTTCCATCTAACTAATCAATAAATTCACACAATTGACAATATGCAACGAAAACACACTAACATAACAATATGCAAAATTCACACTCAAAGCTAGACACACAACTCTCCCCACACTTGAACAACACATTATTCTCAATGTGATAAGAAGACAAAGAAACACACATGGAAGGAAATAACATAAAATAAAATAAAAATTATATTTAAAAGAAAAGGGTTAGAAACAAAACTTTACCGTGATAAAGGTGATGATGGTGAGGTGTTGAGACCAAATCTGTTTGATGCTCGAGATTATTGTCTTATTTTGGAATTGCTTAAAAAGAGTAAGAGAAATAGTAATCCCATATTATTTCAAATCATTACAATTTTATTTAAAATTCAAAGCAAATCTAACTAAACACACCAATTTAAATCTAACCATTGAACGTGCCAATTTATGGTCATTAGCTTGACCTTGTATCAATAGAAACTCAGTCAGGATCAATTATGAGTGGCTTGCTTCCACCCTTTACGTTCAACATCAGTTTTGTAGCCTGTAAGTAAGCTACAAATTGCAAAATGATCAGAAGGATAATATTGATAAAATTATGAAAACCAATTAAGCTTAATAATGTCCTTTTTTGAGCGAACTGTTAACAAAATAGGGAATAACAAAACTCCCTGAATCTTCCATAGAATCCAACAGTTTGCCCGGTAAGAGGGTGAGTTGTTCTCTTTTTGGTTCTTCCTCATTTGCCCTAATCTCCTCTTCTTCTTTAGCTTCTTGAATAGAGATGTACATAACTTCTTCAAACTTGATGTCTACTATTAACTGTTCTTTTTCCTCTCGTTCCTTGAAAGATTTAAGCACTAATTTTTCTGAATGAGTAGCCCTCCTCCAAATTTTTTAATACATCATTCATGTTGAATGTCACTTGGTCATAACTAATCCGAATGATGAGGTTCTCTTCATGGACATCTACCCAAGTTTTTTCGATGTTCAAGCATGGTATACCAAGAACTAGGGAATAATAGGGAGGGTTGTCATTCTTTTCTTTATCCTCTTTCTTCATCTCTTGGTCTTCTACAAGATGGGGTTCAGCTTGATTTCCCACTAGTTTTTCTTGCTCTTCCCTATTTCTAACTAGGATAGCCTCATATTGCTCTCGTTGATGTAATTCCATATTGCTCAAAGAGTCTTCCACACTTCTATTACAAAATTTACAGTAAAGCTATTACATAGAGGCATAATTTTTTGTTACTTGATCAAATTGCTTTTCCAGTCTCTTTTGGGTCTCTTCCATGTTAGTTAGCATATCCATGATTTTGTCCAATTTAGAATCCCATGAACTGGACTCATATTGCTAAAATCCGGATAGGTTTTGATATCCTATATAATTACTTACATTGTTAGATCAATAGAAATTTGGGTGGTTCTACCACTCGGAAGTGTGTGTGTTTAGATAAGGATGATGATTTTCCCAACTAAGTTGGGGCTCATTGAAATCTACAAGAGTCCTTTGCTCCTTATAATATATATCCTACATGATCATTCTTTTTATCTCTTTTTGATATCTAATTTTCTAGATTCTTTATCCTTGCTTTGTGATGTCCAAATCAACGAGTTTTTGACTTTTCTCCCAAACTTCCTACAGTTTTTTCTTCCTTATTGTGATTGGGTACCATAATCACAAAAGACAGTGAAACTCCTTAGAGTATAAGAATTAAACTAATTCTATACCTTCCCCAGCAACGACACTAAAAACTTGATCAGGGTAAATTTTAATCTTATAAACCCTCAATATTGTGCGAACACACAGTTCATAGCGGAGTATTAAAAGTGTCAATCCCACAAGGAAGGAGAGTAATCTAATCCTAAAATCTAAAGCCAGAAAAACTATAAAACTGAAAATAAAAGATGCAACAGAAATTAATTATGAAAATTTAATTCAACTAATCAAATCATAAATTAAACATAAAAGTATTAACAAGTGAGCAATATGCAATGACAATAGAAATCAACCTAAGGAATTTACCAATTTATGAGAAATGCGATTTTACTTATCGTTAATGCTAACCTAGCCGATTATTTGTTAATGGAGTGTCGATTCTAAATTATCCTAAGGCTGATTATTCTCTCTCGATTTATAACCATTAAACCCTAATTAGATTATGAAATTTGCAATCTCTCAAATCCCAAATTATCCAAAACTCTAGTTAGATCTGAAGCACTCTAACTAACTATCTAAGCATCATACAAGATCTCTCTTTGCACAATTAGCAATATGATTTGACATGATTTCTATTAAATCCTTAACTCTTATTAATATGATTTAATCGTTTTTCATTCAGTTCACCTTCTCAATTTATTACCGAATTATGCAAGAAGGCAATCAAATCACGACATTCATCCAATAAACACAATCGATAATCTCAGAGGAGAGTTTAGAACATGTCATCAGTATTCCAAATCCTATCATCATACTATCCATCTCAATTCTATACATGAATAAAATTGAAGCGAAAAGAAAATAATGACTTAGAATAGACGACGGGAGGCAGCGATGTCAGGAAATCTTCTAATCTGGGAAGCACGTCGATTTAGCTTCGTCTTCCTCTTCCTTCTTCTTCTTTCTCTCTCTCGGTATTCTCTCTTTAGGGTTTCAAGTGTGGCTGATGCAAAAAGCTCCTTTGTGCTCTTCTTAATGTTCTTTAAATAGTCTTTTATGTTTTGGGTAACCTTAGGATCTTTCTAGGGTTCGAAAGGTCTAAAAGGTTCCTCGAAACTTGAAGTTCTTAAGCGATTGCGCTTTTGTCCGATGCAGTCCAGGATCAAGCCCACATTTAAGACTTCTGTTATGAGTTGTTTTGGCTTGAATGTCTTCTAAAAATCCTCCGTTCTTCGATATTGACCCTAAAATAATAGCAAACATATCAATATACCTCAAAAATATAATATTTAAGCTCAAAGGCTTGTACTAATCCGTAAAACACTTAAAACACACATAATTAAAAAATTAACACAATTCTAACCTAAACACATACTAAATGATTGATTTAACGACTAAACACATATCAAACTATGCCATAAAATACGATGCAATTTACGCTTATCAAATAAATACATGTTATTTAGAAATAAAATTTTATGATTTTTTAATGAAATTATTATTAATATTTATTAATAAATATTGTATAAAATATTAAATTAGATTGAGTTAATTAATTTGTAAATTAATTTATCTTTGATTTTAATTAATATTAATAAAAGTATCAATGTTTTTGGTGTCAAAGAGTCTAGATTGCCATTGGCAATGATTTTGGTGAACTTTTGTCAACGATTTAAGCGTTACCATTAGTGATGAATTTTCAAAAGCATCTCAAACATTTTTCAAATCATTGCCAAATGAGCAACATTTGGCGACAATTTTTAAAAATCATCACCAAAAGCTAACCTTTAATTATGATTTCTAAATTGTAGCAAAAAAATTAAAAAAAAAAAAGCCAAGGGCTACCTTGTTGTAGTGAGACAAAGTTATTTGATAGTCTTCTCTTTTCATTAGTCTTCTTATCATTTATTTACGTGGCTATTACTAATATTAGGTTTAGTTTTCTTTTATGTTTTATTATTCTAAAATCCAGTTTTATTCATTACTTTTAGACTAGTTAATAGTGTTAGATTTTTCTATTCACACCACTTCTTCATAGGAACGATAATTTATTTACCATTATATTATTTACTTATAACGATAAATATGCTTACTTAGTGAGTGGTAGATTTTTAATAAGAAACTTTTGGTAGAATTAATATAAATATTTTAACCATACTAATTAGTGATAAAAGATAAAATAAAATTTTGGTAACGGAGACCAAACCAAGATTGAAAAATTCAAAGGTTGGTGTCGCTATTGTCATATGATCAAAAAGTAATGATAAAATTGATACCTCAAACTAATGGAAAAGAAAATATCTTAATGATATTGGCTAGCACAGAGTCAAAGATAAGGACAATGTTGGTATTGTAAGCCATTGCGGGATATCAATTTAGAAGCATTCCAACACATGATCATCGTGACTTAAAAATGTAGATTTGTTAATTACTTTATATTTAAAAAAATAATTAACATATTGAAAAGATACTATAAACAAACTTTGCCTAGTGAAAGACAGGATATACACATACGAATCCGTTTGATAGCTTGTACATGTCACTGTCTTTCCATGACAAATCAATCATTCCATGAAAAATCCTTTCGGCATGTTCATTGGAAATTCTATAATTCAACTGTGAAATACAATAACAAGCTTTTTGGTGTTTAAAATGTAAAACTTCTAATAAAAAATTGAAATTACTAATCTCTGTCATACATACAGTAAAAAGAACCAGGAGATTAGAAACACTTGGAAATTATTTTTTTTTCACGTGCTTTTTAATTAATGTTTTCTTTTATGGTCGGGTCCAATAGGGGATGTACGGAACTCCTGTTGGCTTGATCCAGTTATCTCCTCGGAGGAACCTTCCTGGTGTGAAATGTATTGCATGTTCACGAGTTATGTTCTTAATTCCATTCCACGTAACCCTAGCTTTCTTGTCAGCACCAGGACCATAGTTGTTGAATTCCGTGTACCAACATGTTTTCATTCCTGTGTCCGGTGGTGACCATGGAGTCCAACCGTCTGGCTGGATCACATCATCGATGAATGATTCCATAATGATTGTTCTTGAGAACGGCTTCCATGGACGTCCAAGGTATGACTTGAATTGTTGCCTAACTGGGAATAGATCAGGATGTGCAGTGATGGTGCTATTTTGGATTATAAAGCCCGACCGCTCTCTCCTTTGCTTCCGACCTTGTGCAGTCACTATGTTTTGCTGGTTGTCCATGGGTTTCCGGACTAAGAATGTACAGTTCTGGAATGCCACTTCCCCCGCACCGAAGACGAAATCAATGGTGCCAGAGATGGTACAATCACGGTAGAACTGGCGCTTGACATGTGCATATAGTGTGTCTTGATATCCATCAAATGTACAGTTGTAAAAGATAGCGTCATCTCCTGAACTCCTCATAGCCACTGCCTGATGTTTATCAGCACCAGCAGTGTTCTCAATTCCAATGTTCATGGCCAGGAAATTGTCTCCAGAAACAACTGCAAGCATGCATTTTAAAGTTCATTAACAAATTTGATCTAATAAAAAAGTTTACCTTGCCTAATATGGATTAAAGAGTAACCACGTACTGACTGTTGGGCAACCATAGGTGGTGTATCCATCGTAGACGTTCCTGTTTCCCGTGATGCGAGTCTTTTCACCGCCATCTCCGATCACGATCAAATTGTCCATGGAATGGTTGAACGAAACGTACTCTTGGTAAACTCCCTCCTTAATATACAGCACAAATGTGGCATTGTTTTTCCTCTTGCCGATGCGCATTATTGCCTCATTAATCGTTTTGAAGTCTCCACTTCCATCTTTAGCCACAACAAGGTCAGGCTTAATCTGAGTAACAGACAAAGCAAGGAGTCTGCGAGTACCAAACTTGACCCATTCAGGGAATTGATCATCATGGCCAAGAACAGGAAGGTCGTCATCAGAATTAGTAGTTAGCAGACGGCGCCCAGCACCAGAAATCTGCATTGAATCGAAGATAGAAGAGAGCCCAGACACAATGTCAAGAGCAATGCTGGTAAGCTGCGTTGCGGTCTTCATTATAGACCTCATTTTCTCTCCAGCGTCTCCAGTCGTGTTATCGAATCCATCCAAGCATGTTTCTTGAAAGGTGAGAGAAGCAGTAAGCCAAGTCGATAAATCTGCTAACAATTCATCGAGGTTGGTAAGATCAAAGTCACCGATTCTCTCGAAAGAATGCTGGAGCTCAGACATGGACATGTTCATGAGCTCTTTACAGTCTTGCAGGGCTTCACGGGTTCTAGGGTCCTTTTCTATATCTTGCATGACTGTAGATTTCTCGGCAACTTTAATCATGTAATTCTGGGCCACCTTAAAAGTAGCTTGGATCAATTCTTTAGGGTCTGTGGTGTTTCCGGCAGATTTTTTGAGGTTTTCCTCACAACTCTTCTTGTATTCCGCTGGTTGGCAAATGGCTTTGATGGCTTTTACTGAAGCAGATATGGGTTGGGTACTCTTATGGCTGCTTCCATTGATATCTTCGTCATCTTTACCATTGTTGTTAACACCAACCCCGACTGTGACAGCCACCACCATAGCTACAAGAAGAAAGGAAGAGACACCAATAATGGCAATTCTTTTCTTTTTCTTTCCATCATCCCCGTAATTAGACATTTAATTTTTCACTCCCACAAGATATACGTAAAGATATTGCCAAAGTTCTTTTCTCTGACGTTGTTAGCTAGCAGCTTTCCAAAACCCTTCAAGGGAGGGAGAAAACAAAAAACAAAAAAAAAGAAGTAAAGAGAAAATCTTCCTTAGTTCATTGAAATTGAAGAGCCACTCTCTTATTTTCCCTCCCTGAACATGCAATATCAAATTATTCCCTAGGGAAGGAAAAGAAGATGCTAAAAGTTGAAGGGAAGAGGATTTGTTTTAAACTTGTCGACTTTAAAGCCTGAAATGCCCCTCATTCTATGGTTATCAATGATATGAGGTTCTTTTATAGTAGCAGAAGAAAGGCTGCACAAAATTAACCAATGATCCAAAAATAAGAAGTAAGGTTAAATCTGTTAAGAAAACGTGAGGCAAAGAGTGGAGAAAGGGTTCATCATTGAGATTTTTATCTGGCTGTCAATATTTCCTAATTATAAAGATCAAAATATGTGGTAGTTATCTTAATTGTTGTTATTTCTCTAGTTATAGGACATTGAACAATGATCCTATCGCATGTCCTCTTGACGGGGTAACAAAAGCGAAGTCCAAACTTTTCATTATAGGGTCCATATGGGTTATCATAATGAGAATTCAACCCAATTTTTGTAGACATAACAAATTCATGTATAGTTTCAAATTCGTACACATGTATTTGGGAAATATTAATTATTTCCACAATAATCCTAAATATGAATTGAAGTGAGTGTATTTCATCGAGTACTTTAGTATATATTAATTACAATAAACTTTTATATAGCCCACATCTATTTAATAGTATATAATTATATGTGCAATTGAAAAGAAAATATGGAAATAGGAGGTGCATTAGATGTGTAATTTCTATTCCCTTGACTCGTACTGATGAGAATTTGACTCTATGAAAAATTAAACCAAAACTTGCAAAATTGGCCTATCTTTTTAGTCGATAACTTTAAAATAATCAATCAAATTAGAAACATGGGTGCACTCCTATGAATATGAAGAATATATTAGATTGGTCGAGCGAATTGGAATTAATTGTCAACTCATGCATAACTTTAGTCAAAACATGAAAAATTTCTTATTGAACTTTTAACTTTTAAGTTTTGTTAGCATAAACTATGCTAACAAGAGGTGCAAAAGATGTCTATTTACTTTTTTGTTATTAGAGTTCCAAATAGTTTTATCATCGGGCAATAGGGACACTCATTGATCTATAATATGTTTTTTTAGAAATTAAAATAATTATATTCCAACAAGAAGGCAAAGTCTTACAAGAAAGTGTGAGTTAGACTTATAAGCTAGCTATATCCAAAATAGATGGATCCAAATGACAATCATATAATCACCATGTACTTATAATATGTATGAAATTCTAGAGAAAGCCTAACTCAAACCTAATGCATTTAGAAAGCTTGCTTTCCTAAAACGGCACAAAGTTACTTCTTTTACAGTGTGAAAATTATCACTACATCAAAAAGAGTTTTAGGCAACAACATGTTTGTAACAGTTTTAAAATGTATTGCTAAAAATTAATATAATGTATTAGTTTTTAAAGTGTTGCCTTTAATAATATTAAAAAGCAACAATAATAATAATTTGTTGCTATATATAAGAAAAGGTAACAAAATTAAAAAAATAGTTGCAATAAGGTCTTGTATATGCAACATCTGGAAGTGTTACTATAGTTCTCGTCATTTATTTACTAAAGTGTATTTAGTATATATAGCTACTTGATAATGTATATTTAAAATATAAAATATCTCTATTTATTAATAAGTATTCAGAATATATCTAACAAAATTAAAATATCCTCCTATTTTATTTAGTTCAATAAAAAAGATATGATAAAATTTCTTCAAAAAACACGCAAGTAATTGTAATATATAGCCTTTTTTCTTTTGAATATTCCACGTAGTACATAACTATTGTTTTTTTGAAAATTAAAAATTAATTAATAGAATTAATAGTAAATCGTTTGGAGAATGGATACTCTTATACAGGAAAAGTAAGCCAAAATGATCACACAACAAGCTAATAAATGCAAGAGAAAATGAAAATTGTGGATCAAATTATGTTTGGAGCAAGAAGAGGAATAAAACAACAACACATCAAAGCAAACAACACATCAAAGCGGCTTTTTTAAATTAAAAATTGGTTGTATTAAATAATAGTGACTAGTAAATCATTGGAGAATAAACATACTCCCCTACAGTAACTTTGCTCGTCTCGTCTCGTCTCTAAGAGAACCAAAAAGAAAAGGAAATGGAGAATCAAAGTAGAGAAGCAACAGAAGAGAAAAAACGAGACCATATGGAATCAATAGATTACTACTTCGATAGGATGGGGAAATCAATACTCATATTTTTGCTCTTCGACACCCATAACCCTCCCTCTTGTCTTGTCGCCGTTTCCCAACATCACCACCTCATCTTTCTCTCCCTCTTCGACGATGCTTATTTACTTCATGCACCTCTTTTCATTTTTTTGAGGATTAACCACATTCAGGTTAGGGTCTATTAGAGCTGTCTCAGATTTTACCCATTATAACCACATTCAGGTTAGTTTATATTGCTCAATCTTGTTGTTTTTGTGTGTGGCCAGTTAATTGGGTAGTTCTAAGATGAAAATAAGGAAGATGGTTGCTAGTAATTTTTTTCAAATTTCCATTCATTATTGAGAGGTGGATTCTTGAGAAATGAAAGCATAATTAAAGATGAGAAACTGCCTTTTGTGACTGCTAGTGTAACACCCACATACCCCATGGGAGGATAAGCAGATGCTACACATAACAACACTGAAAACATATCATACCAACAATTCCAAGCATTCTCGGACTCAAAGACCATACACTAGATTACATTTCATTATGTTTTAAACATACTATACAGAATGTAGTGACATAACTCAAAACATATTATATGCCTTGAAATCCAAATTTCTTCCTATTTATCAATATTACAAACCATATATGCAAAATACAAACTATCTCATCATACTGAATACAAGTCAGTAACATCAACAAACTGAACATTATTCACAACAAAATACATTCTTCATTAGCCACTGTAGTTGTCTTTGTCCCAGTCTTTATACCCTTTTATCTGAATTTACACGGGACAAATCCACCGTGCTAAGCATATAACTTAGTGGGGAATAACTAAACAGGATACATAATGAAAATTATCTCTAAACACTCACATATTCAAAAGCAATCCAAATATCATGAATCACAAAACATAATATAACATAGTAGAACATAATATATATTTGTTCCAGAGCATAACTCACCAATATCAGAATTCAAACAATTCTGAAATAATTTATCAATATAGAATATTTCTCATGTTGAAGCAAATCATTTAAGTCTCATATCAGAATTTATAAATGTCAGAACTGAATATCAGAATAGAGTATAAACCCTTCAGATCAGAATATGATTTTAACTAAAATAGACTTTGTTTATATCAAAACTAAATATGTATCAAAATACAAACAAGTTAGACTACTAATCCATTTTACAGAAGTAGGTAACGGGACTAATACAAGATATACCATGATCAGTATCACAGAATAGGAGAGACTTATGCCTCAATAATAGGAGACACCGAAGTGTCAGTAACAGGAGACACCAAAGTACTTGTAGCACCCCCTTACCACAAGGTATACACCAGGATGCCCGAAGGTCATTCCGGTACATATCTTGCGAGAAGGGCGAGCTATGTTCGATCACTACATTCACTTCATATGGCATTGTATCACAATTTACTTAAAAAGCATCATAAGAAGATAACAATATTTTAAAATCCAATTTTTCCTCATATCATTTCATAATCATTGAATGTCTATATTGTGCCTTTCAACATTTTCCATAGATACAACATCAAAACCTAATACAAAAGGACTACATGAGAGAGGAAAATATATTTAGTCTATCTAAACTGTCCACAAATTTCAGCTGACCGACCTTTGAGCCATGACTTCTCTTGCCAATCACAATTTACACGACTGGTAGAGCCTCTTCAGTAGCTAGAGTCATCTCTCGGTCCTAAAAAGACAACGTTACAATTTTGGTGAGTTTTGTGAACTCAATGAGGTAACCATCATCAATGGCTCACTCAATTCATGCATCACATCATTACACGTAACATAATAATCACCTCATTGCATATTCATAATATATCATATCCCACATTTAGAATAGTCATATCGTTCATACAAAACAAATATATCAATTATAATTGCAATGCAGGTGAGACTCACTTTCATTTATTATTGTCGTTATGACCGAGTGCCTTTTTACTAGCTCATATCCCTTAGTGGATACCG
>JANITX010000008.1:11046765-11069961 GCA_027564395.1 Erythroxylum ulei
CATGTTTCACTTTCCTATTCCCAATTATGAATGTTCTTATCATGGGAGTCATATAGCGTTCATACTTCTCAATTGTATCTTCGAATCGTTTAAATAAGGAAATTGAAAGTAGTGAATGTATCAAAAGCACTGCCAACTTTTGATTTAGAAACCCCAATAGCTATTTTCTCCCAGTAGCCGGATTTTTAGCTCAAGAAATGCCCTCCAAACAAATCCAAAGCCATAATCTATACATGTGTACATATACATAAAAAGTTGAAAATATAGTCATGTTTCACCACGTATACCTATTAACTTAGTAAATAAAGGCTCACTCCATGGTAATAGTGATTAAAAAGGTTTGCAATATCAGAAACAGAGTTTATTGCAAGGACAACGATATCCACAATTAAAAACACGGTATAACAGTCGAGGAAATTAAGAAACAAATCAAGAGCTACCACTAACTAGACAATTAGTATACAAGAATGTTTGCTAACTAAAGTTAGTATACAAGAATTTGTGTTCCGACGGTTAATGTCCTTACCTTTGACAAGAGCAAACGGTGACTAAAAGTAGTAAAAACCCTATGTTGGAAAATTACAGGTGTAACTTCAACGGCAGCATACAAAGGTGTCTCATCTCGGCAACTGATCCGGTGTGTGGTTGCTTGTGGTAGATGATGACGTGGTCCTACCACTCAGCAATCCATTATCTGCGGGCGGGCTTGATCCCCATTTTCCATCCGACTCTGTAGGTTCCATCACTTTAACAGACCCATCCGTCAAGCCAATAGCAAATTGGTTAGGATCCAAGGGGTGTGCAGCAACTACAAGTGGGTAAACAGGTTGGCTTCTACAATAAAACCAGCCCACAAACAAATGAGAAATATCAAGGCAAGATTAACATTAGGTCAGAATTTTAGGGAAGAAGTGCATCGAAACTCGCGGATGGGTTGAAATGGATCGTGCAACTGAGTACGCCAAATGTATTAAAATGTGTGCAGCTTAAAAATGTCAATATAAAGAAGGGATGAACAAAATTTGGACGTAATAAAACCTGAAGACGGCATACCCATTCAAGACCGACTGGGACTGCGACTGCGACATATATGCTGATGAAGCAATGCGACAACGTAATTTCAGGCTATCAGCATCAAACACCGCAAGATTACCATCATAAAATGTAGCATAAATTAACTGGCTGTTACAAGAGTATGCCGCATAAGATAGAGGTGCAGACAATAAATCTTGTGGGACCCACTGAAACAGGCAAAAGAATAAATACACACGTCAGTTGCATTGACAACTATAAAAATGTAGATCACTCATCTGTCCTCCCACCTGCCTAACACGTTCCATCTTTGAAGCATCATATATAGCCAACTGGGTCTCGTGAACAACTAGGAAACGAGTCTGATCAGCGTGAAACTGCACCCGAGTGTCACCAGTTGGTGCCTTGCCTGCTGGAACTTGGATTGGAACTGATTTCCTTTTCTCCCATGAATCAATGCTCCACATGCAAATCTACAAACGAAAGGAAGAAATCAACATCGTAAAAACAAGTATTTCAATTTCAATGCTCATGTAAGTAATGATATTAACCCAATCAAATTATTGAACAATTCAAGTGTGGATTAGTTGCAACAGGATGCGTGAAACAGATCAAAGATAAAGTGCCTTCTACTTACATGTGCATCAGCGCCCGACGAAACCAAAATATTAAGATTGGTTGAAAAGGCCAAACCAGTTATCCGTTTTTGATGACCCTTCAATTTTGATTTTACCTAAAACAGGCAAACCAGAAACATCAGGGCCAGTTGCTAGAGTGGAAAAAAAATCCCGAAAACGAATAACTCACTACAAACTTCAAGAAAGTGAACACCTCATCAACTCGAACATTGTATATATGTATGGTCGAATCCTCCATTCCAATGGCTATAATGTTATTATCCTGAGGGTGGAATGCTAGAAAAGTTGGAGCTGGGGGAGGAGACATGAATGTTGTCATTACCTGCATACCAAGCAATACATTCAATATAAGCAAAAACCATAAACACAAAAACTGAAATGTGTTGCTTCAGCTGGGCATATACCTTGAAGGTCATCATATTAAAAAGTGAAACCTTTCCACCTGAGGCTGACATTACATACGAGTCATTTTTTGAAAGCGCTATACAAGGGACAGCTTCGTCAAGGTTAACACCTGACACATCATTAGTCATAAGAAGACCATTGTTGGGTTGCCAATGTTGTGGAACCGTGTTCGCAGTGGCCTACAAAACACCACCCAATATATCCAACAGTTTAATGAAACCAAACAAAGAGAGAGATGTAAAGACAATTCATTAAGCAAACATCACAAGAACTGTAGGCAACAGAAGAAAACCATACATTAAACCCTAAACCATACAATACCTTTCCAGACGGATTTTGTTCATTACGAGCCCACTTCCATAACTTCTGTATCCCATTCATCCCTAGTGCCAAAACTCCAACACCAGAATTTGTATACAGAAGTCGAACAACCTGCATGCAGGGAAAGGAAAAACGGAAGTTGAAACATGTAGTGGTAGAAAATTGAGCAGTAGTTTCAAAATCAGGTGCAATTTGCAGACACCTTGGTAGAAGTGTCAGTGCTTTCTGGCAAGGTGACTAAACGACATTCACCGGGATCCACAATTTCAGCCAACTGCCACGGTTTTGATTTATCAATTGTATCATCCACAGTTCTTGGCTTTTCCATGCTTCTATTTATGGTATCAACTCCATTCTTAAATAAGGAAATTGGAAAGAACAGGGTTAAGCAATTTAAAATTGATGAATTAAATTCCTGACCTAAGGTAGCTTGTAAAACAATAACAGAGGGAGCTAGAATATTCAAAACTATGTTAATTAGATGAATAAGTGTACTCAATCCACCCATACAGGTTCCAAAAACGAAATTAAACACAAGCCTTTGTGGCTAGAAACAATGACTACAGAGAATAAGACACATAACAAACTTTAACGACTAATTGAAATCTAAGGATACCTCAATACATAAAATGGTATATAGCAACGAAACAAGCTCGGGACTACAACTCACCACATTACCTCTGAAAAAGTAGAGAAGTTAAAACCTAGATTTTATATTTTTGACGTACAAGAATTGGTGATGGTCTGACAGGAGAGCTCCTTTCCACTTTACAATTGACTGGACTGATAGTTGTGACACCCGAAGCAGAAGCCTGCAATGAAGAGAGACACCAATAGGCCTTAGAAGGTAGAGATGTTTTTAAAAGAAACACCAAATGAGCTAAAGGTAGATACTTTCTAAAAGAAACAACAAATGAGCCAAAAACAAATCAAACTAACCTTCATAGCAGCAGCTTCAATAGGAGATTTAAATGCTTCATAAGAAGTTTCCACTGTTCTCAATGATCTCATACCAGTAGCATTTGCGAGTATCTTGAATCCATTGTCTGTGCTAACAGCCAGAAGATTCCCTTCCTTGTTGAATCTCAAGCGTGGAAGACTCTGATAGTAATTTGAATGATTAGCTACAGAAGTTCAAAATAAATTGCTCCATGGAAAACATACAAACTTACCGGTAATCCACCATCTGCTTCTGTGCTTGTTAGCACATTAATGTTGTCCATATGCCAAAACTTTATCTGACTATCTTCACCTGCAGCCAAAAAGTGGTTTTGAGTGGTTTCAAATTGCACAACACCACCTGTTGATTTCTTTCTAAACCCAGAATAATGCCTCCTTATTGCTCCTTCACTTTCATTCCATTCAACTAGAAAAGATTCCCCATCTTTGCTTGTCCCACAAGAGAACAACCTGAGAAAATAAAACATAAAAGAAAATAAAGGAACCAAAGATAATGAACAATTAGATTAAGGGAATAAAACAAATGGCACTGAAGAGCCAAAAGAAAAAATTGGAGTTAGAGAAAACACAAGTTATTTTAGGTCCATCATTTAAGTTTTTCGATCATACCTACTACCATCAGCACTGTAATGCATTGTAGTGCACCAACGGCCTGGAGCATCATAGTCAACTCTTGGACCCATATTATCATACAGCCAAGCTTTTATTTTACCATCCACTGCAGTTGAGAAAATGAACTGCAACCTCGCAACCAATATAGTCAATAACAGTGCAGAGTGGCATAAAACAGAAATCTACCAGGACAGAATCGAGGTCTATTTGCAGTAGTTTTTGATGTAGAGAAGTTCACAAAGTGATACTTGAAGTATATCAGTATTCCAAAGCAATAAGTTCTTTGAGAGGATAAAGCATTGTTTACATAAAGCAGACAGACATGATTGACAAGCAAACATTAGGTTTAAGTCTCATTTCTTGTCTCAGACTAGAAAGGTGTGCACAAAAAAACAAACGAACTATTATGTTATTATGTTAGGTACCTGGATGCTCTCTTTGTGGTGTGGGCAAATCGAATAAACTGGTGCCTCGTGACCTTCAAAATTAAACAGCTTCCGTCCAGTTAAATCCCACACCTGTTCCAGTGGCCTCATTACATTATACTAGAATCTTCCTCAATAAATCTTATAATAATGGTTTTTATCTCCTACCTTTATTAGTTTGTCATCTCCACAAGTTATGACACATAGTTGCTTGTTAGGGTGAGCAAAAGCCAAGTCATTAACGCCACCAACATGAGCATCAATCTGTGATGAAAAGAGAAGGTAAATAATAAAAAACAGTAACATATCTTACTTCTTCAAACAACTAGTAGGATGTCAACACACCTCCAAATGCTGGCGCAAGTCATTTGACCCAGTATAAGCATACAAGTGGATCAAATGTTTATTAAATGAAACCCCTGCATTAAGAAAAAGGAAAAAGAACTAAGACATAATAGCTCACGTATGATGCCACTATTTAAAAACACTACATACCCACAAAATTTCCGTCTGAACTCCAAGTAACACGGTTGACAGAAATTGGTGCATCCTTGACATAAGAGGCCTACAAGAGATTCCATATTTAACACCTTGATAATTTAATCGATTGAAATAATCAACAATTGTTGATGCGGCTGTTATATTTAACAGCTTAATGAAGCATATTGTCCCGGTTCATACACTCACCACAAGGTCAAGCAGGAAGAAACAAATTCAAAGGAAACATATATAGTAGTAAATATAACCTGAAATTGTAGTGAACAAGTTGTCACGTCCCAAACTTTGAAGGGCTTAGAGGCCAACCTCTCCCGCACCCCAAGTTCCCATAATGTAACCTCACCATTAGCAGCACCAACTATTCAACACACAACAATTGTTAGGGAGGCCGAGGAAGATGACAAAATGTATTCCAACTAAACATAACACAGCATTGATCCCAAAAACAAAGAATCTCAATAAGAAGATTAACACCATACCAAGAAGCAATGTGTGATGAGAAGGATGAAAATCCATGCTCATGACAGTTGAGCCTTGATGCATGGTCAAGGCAACTGTCCTTGGCAGATCTTCGAGAGACCAAGGATGCTGCTGGCGGGAACTTGGATAAGTAACCTGAAGACAAAGAGATGCAAATCTAAGTGTCATACGAGAAAATTGCAAACAGGGAACTTCATTAGATGCAACAAAAGGTATAATAAAAAACCCTAGAATTACATCAATGGCATACAAATTTAAAATGACCTCTTCAATAGATTGAGCAGGCCGTAGACGTTTCATTAGTTGCTCATGATCTGGAGCTTGAAAATCAGCGATGTTTGGAGCTGTTGATGGTGTTAGAGATCGTTTTAGGACTGAAACTAGAAAAGTTAAAATTTTTGTAAGAAACAAACTTTACCGTATAACAATATTTCTTTTTTGGACAATGCAATATGCTACAGGTTTATTTTCCAAAAAAAAATGCTACAGGTTTAAGAATCATTCAAGAGTACTCAAAGAAACAGGAAACAATCACAACTTTAGTCAAAAAGGTTCGTGTTCCAAACTACATATCCTCCATAATTACTCCAAAGCAAGAAATAACTAAGTAAAATGTGTCATTTAAATTATTTTGGTTCCATCAACGTGCACAGCAATTAATGGCTGACAAGAACCATTACATCACTAACCTTGATTTTGTGGCACAGGTATGGTTGATGCAGTAACAACAGCGGCTTGCACAGAGGAAGAAGCAGATACATTTGCCATCCAACCAGCTAATGCACCAGCATTGGCTGCTGCAGCAGCTGGAGGAAATGGCTGTACATAAAAATCAAAAAATAAAACATTATACAGTCAAACTTCAGTTGCATAAATTAATATGCACTAGAAATGAAGGAAATAGGATATCATACACCATGACCCCCAAGAGATGTATAAGTAGCAGGCTTGGCAACAGCAGCAACAGGAAGATTGACAGGAGCAGGAGCAAGAGGACCATTTGGAGGTGTACAAGTATGATCTGTGAATAAAGTCTTGATATCTGGGTTTGGCCTGGGGTTCTTGCACAACTGATGCTGCCAATTCAGGCTGTAAAATACATGGGGGCCAACAACAGAAGTCATATGTGAAACCAGAGAATTATGCCTTAGACTTTCAACGGTAACCACAAAGTATATCTAGAGAGAGAAAGCCTGGGGGATGAATAAAGGGAACAATACCAAGACAGTTATTATAGTATCTTAGCAAAAATTAAAAATAATTATCACTGCTATTCTTCAGTAACTCATTAAATGAACCAAAAATGGAACGATGCTGAAAATAAAAGCACTTCTAGAAAAATACCCTCCAAATAATAAGTTAACAAATGAACTCATGTTTGGTTCAATAAAGAGATCATTTTCCAATGACACATCTTCCTGGCACTCGTAACACATGGAACACTGAAAAAATTGTGTTCACCCTTATACCAAAGGCATCAACTCAAAATCATAATTCATTCTTCATCCTATAAAGCATAAATGTTACCTTTGATTTATCAAAGTCCTCAATCTAGATGATCTCAGAGTAGGAAATACAAGCTTATCACGGAAAAGAGGATTTGCTTCAATAAGCTTTTTCAGCTCTACCAGCATTATGCTACGAGCTGTTTTAGTATCACCATACTTGGAAAGCTGCTCGTTTTCCCTGCAGTCAGATCAAAAGACATATCAAATCATTTTCAGTATTCAAAATGTTAAAAAGTTCCATGACAAGCAAGCATTGCCACGAACTATTCTCCCTATATGGTACATTTTCTTTCATTGCTCCATCAAGAAAGGCAAGAATTTTCCAAAAAAGTCAAAGTATAATTTTACATAATCTCAAACAAGAAGATTTTTCAGATTGGCTTTTGTTGAATGTTTTCCAACACCAAAGCATTGGAATAAGCTAGTTGACCAAAATCTTCTGATTTACAAACAACTGAGCAATTAATGAATTTAAATTATCATGATAGAATAGTTTGATAGAAACTAAATTGTTCGATAGCGTGTTATCCATCCAAACTTTCAAATAAAATCAATATGATTGAAGTGTAAATGACAATTACCTGAAATTTCCAAGAGTTAGAAGCTGGGTGATCTCTTTGTACAATTCTTCATTAAATGTGGAGAACACTTTCAAATCGGTAACTAAAATTTCAACCCCTTTTGCTTTGTCTTGCCTGACATCACATAACCGACAAAATCAAATATTATTTTAGCTATAATCAACCATCATATGTATCCACAGATACCGACAATATCAACCATATACCTATCAAGTGCTTCAAGATATTTCTGCTTTCTGATTTCAAAGAATATCTTCATGGAATATCTATTGTCATCAACTTTGGTGAACCCTGACAAGTACTTTTCAACTTCATCCCACTCTCCAGCCTGAACTTTCTCCTCAAAGTACTTCGTATTGAAGAAGAATCCTGATTCTTTCTCAAGTCTGTGAAAAAAGAACATTTTGATTTGAGCAATGTTTTCATCGTGTTAAAACATGTTTACCTAAAACAGAAAATTTTCAAATTCTTGACTTCTAATATTTCAAACACAACAAAGAAAAAGTCCCTGTTCAAATAAACATAATCGAAACATGTGCAAAGGTTTTATATTTTGACATATGGGCGTAATAGTTGAAATCCCTCTCTGATCTGGTACCATGAATGCGTCTCCAGCTGTATTAATTGAAGCTCTCGCATTTATCAGCATCTAGCCACAAAAGTCAGAAAATCCCAATTCCGATTCTAATTAAACCGCTACAAACTATCTTCATTACTCAAGCCCGCACAAACTGCTTCCTGTAAGTAACTTGCGAACAAGTCATGTTTCCACACCGGAGAAACGTAACAACCTAAAGTACATTTCCACAAGTCATTCCTCATCTTCGTAACTATCCCTCCACAATCTAAGCAACGACACAACTCACGAACTCTCACCATATACAGTTATCAGCTTTCACAAACACCGAAAACCACCAGCCAACTAAACCAAACAGGCGCTTGACTTCACAAATTGAAATTACTATAACAAACACATTTGCAGCTCAGCCACTTACCGATGAAAAGCAATAGATACAAACACAACTATACCCCCGCATGCATGAACACAAGGAGATACGTACAAAACATAAATAAATACCAAGAAAAAAAAAGATGAAGAGTTAAAAGAAGTTACTTGTGAACAGACTCCTTGAATTTCTCTTCTTCGAGGAACTGAAGTATGAGGAACACCAATTCTCTGCTCAGCGATGACATATCTACAACTCTTCAATAACGAAACGCCACCGATCCTAAACAGAAAAGAAGTGTTTTCTAATACAAGCAAAACAAAATCTAGCTTAAATCAGCAGAGCTCGGCCCCGAATCTGAGCTCAATTGGCCTAAGCTCCAAATCCAATGAGTATTAGGTTAGGGTTTGAGAGAGAAGGAAAAGATAAAAAAGAGAGAGAATAAGAGACCTGGTCTCGCTATCTTCGATGCGTTGTACAGGGGTTCTTGCTTGTTTAACTGGCCCTATCACTGATAAGTCCCTTGCCATCGGATACGTAGGTCTGCATGTACCCAGTGCTTATCAATTAATAATTGATACGAAGCGTGAGGTTTGCGTCACGGATTCCAAACCACAGATTCAAATGTAACGAATATGCGCTACACAAGTCCATTCGTTGGTTGCTACTGTCGCTTTCACTTTTTCACTCTTCCCAGTAGCAAGTAGCAATATTTCATGTCGTTATAATCGCAGCTCGCGATATGTTGGGTTCCAGTCAGACGAATGGCACGGAATTGCACCTGTAAGTAGTAAATTGCTCGAGCAAAGCCATACGTAGTTATACTTTTTTTTCTTTGGATTTTACAAGGTGTTTTAAGAGAATTTTAATTATGAGAAGATACTTTTAAGTTATTCATATTCAGATTAATCCCTACTTGAACCGGATAAATTCTTTATGGAAGGTAAAATTTTGATCCTGAATTTTAAACAACTGTATATATAAGGACAATTTAAACCTGTGAACTCACTTAAATCAGAAGAATTTCCTACTAACAGTTGTACTTTTGTAGTAGCTAATATAATTGAATTTATATGCATACCATCCTAAGTCATGGTTCCCTAAAAATAATACTATCTATTCAAATTCTTGATTTAGCTCTTCTTTTATTCAAAATTCAAAATATCAGGAGAGGAGACAATACTTGCTGTCTTATTGACCTATGCGCTTGGGCCTCTACTCAAGTGGGAAATTTTTGGCATTATGTTAGGGGCCCACTATTTCATGGTTACGAACACGATTCATTTCTAGCCAACATGTTGTTTCCACGAGACAAACTCACAAGTCACAAACTCGTCGGATGTTTGAATCCCTCGTCATCGCCTACTTTCATATTAATCTATTTAGTTGCGTAAAAATATTTTTAAGTATTAAAATTGTAGGTTCACTTTGCACCAAAAGTCCTAATAATTAACTAGGTTACCTTCCTCGTTTAATTTTGAGTTGTTAATACACTTATTAACTTATTTGAAATTAATATAATTTATAAATTATTGCATATATTTAATAATTTATCTAATACAAATTTAAAATTTATGATTATAAATAAAAATATAATAAAATGTATCATATTCAATGTAAAAACGCATTGAGAGGTTGTTTAGTTATTGGGTTTAGGAATCAATCAATGGGTATAAAATGAATACAGGTGGTTGGTTTTATATTATGATTATAAGAGATATACGACTTTCGAGAAATCGTCCATACCCCCGATATATTAGAAGAATGGGTTTTATTCCTGGTCTGCAGAAAGTGTCACCGGTGTGATAGCCTTTGTCACACCTATGACATACTTCTTTTTTTAATTATATTTTAATTAATATATAATTAATTAATTAATTCAATATAATTAATCAAAAAATACTTAATTAGAATATAATTAATTACAATATAATTAATTATATTTTCTCTTTTTAGCAATTAAATATAATTAATTAAATATATTAAATTTTGATGTAACACAAAATTTTTATAAATTTTTATTTTTCAATATTTTTAACGAATCAATCATTATCAATGGTAATGCTAATCATTCATTCCTTTTAACCAACCATCATCGTTATAATGATTATATCTATTCTGACTCTTCACTATATTTATTCTCATTTCTATTATCATTATCCCATGATAACATATTTAATTAATGGAGAAAAAGGGTTGAGATTCAAAATATTAACAGCCCGTTTGGAATACCACGAATTGAATTCAATTTGTTTGTTTGGAACAAAAAGAAACACATGAATTCAATTCATGTGTGGGTTTAAACCCCACTTCCTTCATAAATTCAATTCACGCCAGAAATCACGCGAATTCAACTCCAACACAACCGACCTCTCTTCTCCCACGTTGAAACCCAATAATACCCACACGCAGCCTTAATCTTTAGCAGCCAAAGCACCCAAAAAAATCAAGCAATAGCCCTCATCTTTGGCAGCCAAAGCACCTAAAATCAAGGCAGTAACCCTCATCTTTAGCAGCCAACCACTCTTCTCCAACGATGCAGCAGCATCAAAAACAGCTCTTTGGGTGTGGAATGTGCACAAGTCCAAACAAGAACCGAAATTGAAGCCAACGATGGACTCAAAAGCGCTAAGAAATGGTGTTGTACGTGAATACTCAAATCAAAAACTAAAATTTCAACGTGGGTCGGTTTCGTTTGAGAAAAAATAAAAATTGATTGTGGCGATGGAAAGAGGGACTTTTATGGAAGTTTCAATCGGAAGATATAAATAAGTAATTTAAGGAGTGAGTGGGCACTGGGCACATAAATAATAATGTTAACAAACAGTTAGTTGGTTTAAAAAGGGGAGTTTAAGATGTAAGTTTAATTATTACATATCTAAACCATACCATAAACAAAGATTACCATAGCATAAAGTGTGAATTGATGTTTATAAGTTGCTCTATGTAAGTGTGACTGTTTATTAGTTAGTAATATTATTTTTTAGTCAGGGGTAAATGTGTCATATGAAATAATTGAATTCAATTCTAATCTTATTGGATTTGTTGCAACAATGTAATTGAATTCAATTCTAATATTACTGGATTTGTTTCAAACAATATAAATTGAATTCAATTCAATCTCATTAATGTAATTGAATTCAATTCAAAGGTTTCCAAACAGCCTGTAAACATAGTGCAATAAGTTAAGAAAAAGAAACAGTACCATGTTTCAACCTGTGTTGGATTGTTTTATTCTCTCTCTAATGGTTGTCTCTCTCTACCTTCTCTATAAACCTAATCCCATGGCTGTTCCACCTACTTCCTTTGATTGTGTTCCCCTTATTGAGTGCCTCACTAACCCCCTATCCACCTCATTTCCTTCTCTTCTCTTCTCGAGCTGCCTTCCATTTGGTTTGAACCGAGTTTTTTTCTTTTTAAGGTAGCCTACTTTTGTTTATTGCCTAGCCCACGTCCTAACAGTTTATCCTTATTGGTGAAATGTCATATGAACTTCCTCTTCCACCCCATTCGTTGCAACTATTCCAATGTCACTTTCAAAGTATGAGGATTTCCCTTCCCTCCCTTCCTTACAGTAAGCTAACCATTTACCCCTGAAGGTTGAAAAACAGTCATAGAGTAGAGTTGTTGGAGATCTAAACTTATTTGGAAAGCTTCACATGTAACCAAATGGAGAGCTTCCTTGGTAGGCTATTTCTTGGATAAGAGGATGCCTTTTCCAAGTGTTCAACATTAGGAGAATTTGAACTAGAAGAAGTGGAGATTGCAGAGCACTTTGATAACCAAAGATGACCTCTTCATTTTTCGATTCTCCTCTAAGAAATGGCAAGGAAGATCATGGGTATAAGGCCCTGGCATATAAAAGGTAATCCTATCTTTATAAGAAAATGGGAGATTGGTTTTAAACTTGATAGATCAAAACTCAAAACTATTCCGAGATGGGTTAACTTCCATCGAATAGCTCTAGAATACTAGTCCTCCAACTGGTTGAACTATTTAGCTAGTTACCTGGGGAATCTTATACCAGTGGATGATAATAATGCCAACATTAAAAGGTTGATATGCTAGAGTGTACATAGAAGTTGAAACTAAAAACATGATCCTTAAAAACATCCCTATTGTGAAGTTTAATGCTGATGGAAACCTAGTTGAGGACATGATGAAACTGTCATACCCCAGGAAAGCTTACCAGAAGGATACTAGTAATGTCTAGATCCCCAAGAGGAGTGAAGTTGAGGCTCTAAGTACTGATGGGAAGTATAATGAAGAAAGGAATAAGGAATACCTTACAAGCACTTCAGGAAACATTCAATAAGTTGAAATATGAATTAACCAATCCCTCGTCTTAAATACAGGATGTAAGGAGCGATAAGTGAAAGTTCCCAACATACCAAGAGACAAAAGTCAAGAAGCTCCTAAAGAGAAAGAGATACCTAGAAAGGAGGAAGCAATTAATAATTCAAAACCAAATTGCAATGAGGAACAATTGGTAATGATTACAAATGCTAAAGTTGAAGTGAATACTACAACAAGGAATCAGAAAGAAGAATGGCAAGATCCAAGTTCCAGTAATCGTAAATTAAGGAGAAGGACCTAGTCTAGAAACTCTTGATGGCTCGCACAATATGAAACGTGCATAAACTTAATTTTCCAAACAAATAGCTAGCTCTAAAGGATTACTTGATAGCTAGATAACCTTGAATGACATATTTCGTGAGTTAGTCAATTATGTAATAACCGTAAATACACGACATAGCTATAACTAGTACCGGCAATTACAGGTCAATCCTACAAAGACTATGGATACTAATAATTACCCTTCCCCTATTATCTAACCTAAGGATTGTTTTATATTTTTAATAAAAGAAAATAAAAACTAAAAAATTAAAGAAATAGGAAATGATAATTAATGCAAAGACAATGGAATTCACTTAAAAAAGTATCGTTATCAAAATTTAGTATCTAGGTTCAAATCCCCTTAAACCCTTAACAGATTTGATCTTTTATCATGCAATTGCTTTGTTAATGTATTGGACCATAGAGACTCCCGTGGTATGTTAATAGCTGACCTTGAGTCTATTAACAACTAATACTAAGGTCTCTAACCGAATTACTCATTTTAAATCTTATAGGATTGTATTACCGATTTATGAGTCCCTCTATTAGGTTTGACCCTAATCTAGAAGATTTATGTCATCCTATCTCTAAAGTTGCAATCAACTCCTTCTAGTTACGGTAGATCTATTAACACTAGAATTTCTCAATCTTTACGTATGAAATCAGATTATGATATAATATTCTCAAGTTATTAGTGCAACACCCACTCTCGCAAGACACATACTTGACATCCAAGGTGATATCCGAGTACATATCCCGCAAGGGTGGCATGCTAGAATAGTCATTTAGTCAAAATTCATTACAAAATTTGTATTTATTTAAAACAATGTACACGTATGTGGAAATCATTAATCAAATTGCGTGCACTTTATTTAAAAACATTTCCATTCGCAAGTGTTACAATTATTACAAACATTAGAATTCAACAGCCATTTGGGCCCATTTCAGATACAAAACACTTACAATCATAATGTCATTTCATTACCAAATTATTCATATACACTTTGTACAATTCTTGTAGTACATAATTCGAAAACAAAATCACTGAAGACATATGCAAGAGCAAACTGATCCCAACTCTTAATCCATATCTGATCTCAATGGCTATACTCCACTTAGCCTAACTGAATAATTCTTCTGAACTTGAAAAATATTGTAAATTTTGGGTTAGTTTTTACAAACTCAGTGAGTGACCATCCTCGATGGCTCACTCAATCACATAATACACCACATCATATTTTTACATAATTTACATCACTTCATTTAATATATAGAATCACATTCAGAGCAGTCAAATCTATCATTTTAATCATTTAAAAATACACATATCACTTAAAATGCAATGCACATGAGACTCACTTTCATTTATTACTTTGTTGTAACTGAGTGCCTTTCACATACAGATACAAATACTAGCCCATCAGGCTCAGTCAGAACATAAATCATGGAGCAAAGCTTTACTTGTAAAAATCACATAGCAAAGCTCTACATGCAGAATACTGAGCTGAAAGCTCTATCAAACTGGCTACTCTAATCACAACTGTCTTTATGTTTCATTCATTCATATAATGGAATGCATCACATTCACATATTTTCAATCAGTCACTTATTTCCACTTTGTACATGTCATCAGACCTTAATCCGACATTCAATATTTAAGTTGAGAATCACTTATTTGTTTCATATTCTTATTCATATTCAGAACACATTTATCATCAGACCGTGGTTCGACATTTAACAAAGCTAAGTATCACATATTTCGTCGGGTTCACAAACAAGGAACACTTCTAATAATTTTCACATGCATCACATGCCTTGGAAATATATTATCTGGAATCAACACATTCACATCAGTCTTATTATTAATAATTCAATACAGAAATTTAAAACAGAACAAACACTTAAAATAAGACCATCTAGGTCAACTCATTGTATACTCCAGATAGCTATTGCCTTGATGTCCCGACAATGTCTGGACGCTATTGCTCAATGTGCTTCTCTATAACATTTAACACATACACTTATCATTAATTTGCACAATTATGAAGTCATTTATGCTTATTCATAGATACTGAATATGTACAATGCATGTTCATGACAATTTCGAGTTCCTTATCATTATTCTTGTCACAAAACTTATTCACATATCAATACTCAATTGATTAATCCAGATTTGTCCAACAACATGCTTTCGGGTCTACTTTCCATGGTTATTCTCACTGGGAAAGCGAAGTAATTTGATAATATTTCCTTCTAGAAAATTATTATCTATTGTCTTAAGCTTCTAATGATAGCAAGATCATTCAATTTAATTCAGTATTCCAAAAGTTATACTCAATTTACTTTGGACTATTCTTTGAACTATAATTGTACTCTATATTCAACTTCAAGTCAGATTTTGTAATTCTTAATGACAGAATTAAAATTCGATCTCTTCAGACAATTTATATCCATATGTCTGTAGTTAAATTAAATCAATAATCATTCCATTTGGATGCCTACTGGTCAAAATATAGTCAAAATACCGAAGTATGTTTAGTAAAATCATCTCAGTTATCATATTCCAGTACTCCTCAACATTTTCATCTTAAATTCAACAATCAATCCATTCTAGATGAATATAATTTTTGGTGGAGATAAAGAACAATGTGTTATGAGTCTATTGGTTTAAGAATCAAGTCATTTGGATATCAGGTGAAGAAGTTATAGCAAATTGACTGACAGATGTTCAAAAATAATCTTTCTTTAGAAAACTCGAAAATCACAATCGTGCGCAGTCACGATCGTGCGCCTGCATGATTGCGACCCGCAACTTTATTAGTGAAGTTGCGATCGTGCTTTCTTCTCTTCTTCATCGAACAACTTCTTCTTCTCTCCTTCTTTCTTTCATTATTTTCCAGATTTTCCCACTCCTAACTCATTTATTCTGCTTTTCTATATCTTATACAATCTCTAAACAAATCAGATTCAAACTTACACTTCAAACATAAAAAAATCTGAAACTTTATATATACTTCCTCTCTCTATAGTAGATTTTTATTCTCACTTCAATCTTGTTCAATTAATACAAATGACACTTAAACCAATTCTTCTAACTTCATTTTAGCTCAATAACACAAAACAAATAAAAAATCCAAAGTTCACACTTAAACATCAAAAATTCAATTCTCATACATGCAAATTCCATTTTTTGTATTTTGTTTCTTTTTCTACTTTCATCTTATGCATTTTTTCATTTTTCCACACTTTTGTTTCATCAAAAAACTTATCATTTTATCAATTCTATGTATCACGACCTTACCCAATTCTCATTCCTTATCATCAAACTCATTTAAATTCATTTCTACCAATACTCATCAGATTCATGCATATACAATGATAAACAAACCTTATGCGTATTTCACAGTACAAAATAAAGTACATATAGATATTCATCGATTTTTCATGAACTTATGTATCATTTTCATTTTACTCCAATTGTCACAAGTATTTCCATCTAATACATGCATTATCAAAATACCATTTATAATATCACAATGCTTAAAACTAACTTACTTGAGTTAGCTAAATTCCTAGCAAATCAGATTTCGGTGAATGGATGAACATTGAGATTTTAACAAAAATCAAACTCTCTCTCTCTCTCAATGAACTGAAATTCTTACTTGATGTAATATTCAATAACCAATTTCACAACAGAAACAACTTGGAGTTTTCGGTGTGGATGAAGAACAAGACAAGTGAAAAACATGCAAGCTGCAGAAATTTCCTTACTAAATACATAATTGCGTGTATTACACTGTCACTGCCACATGTCACCATGCATCTAAGTCATTTGTTAATATTTAATCAGTTCACATACCACACTAAAATTGGTCCAATTTCAACATTTTTTCCTATTCTAAAATACTCCAAATTTTCAAAAATTCACAAAAATTCCAAAATACCCTAAATATACCAAAATTGACAAATCACATTAATAAGTCAATTATACCCGAAAAATGTCAATAAATGCATGTACAATCATTTTAATGTGCATATCATATTTAACTTAAGTATGATATGGATTTTTCTAATTTCTCAGTAATTTCTCGTAATATACTATTCTAGCCTTGACGTGGGTAACGAGATGTTACAATTCTCCCTTCCTAAAAGAAAATTTCGTCCTCGAAATTCTCACATGAATGGTCAAATAGGTAGGGGTACTGATTTCTCATATGCTCCTCTATCTCCTATGTGGCTTCCTCACTCGAATGATTCTTTCAAAGGACTTTCATTAATGGGATCACTCAGTTCCTCGGTTGTTTATTATGATAACCAATTATTTTAACTGGTTCTTCAATATAACTCAGATTACTAGACGCTTCAATCACATGAGTTGGTATCACATGCAAAGTTGACCCGAAAGCATGTTGTTAGAAAAATCTGAATTGGTCAATTGGATTACGAAATTAGTTTCGCATTGTTTTATTGTGGTCCAAACCCTAAGTACAAATGATATTTATGAGGGTTTTGATATATGAATGATATGATGACAAGAATCACAATAAGATACCTGGGATTGTCATTGAACATGCATTGTGCATAATTTGTGTACATAGATGTGCATAAAGGAATACTTATACATTTGTGTAAAAGTGTGATATATGTAAATGTGTTTTGTATGATATAGAGGAGCACATTAGACGCCAGTCAGATATTGCCGAACCATCAAGGCAATAGCATTTTAAAGCGTACTGTGAGTCAACCTAGATGAATTTTTCATAGGATTGATTGAATATCTTTAACTTCCAAATATTAACTGTTTGTGATTTTTTAATGAATTCCGAACTTAAAGTCTGAGGATTTTAATCTTTGGTAATGTATTAGAAGTGTTCTGATTGCTTTGACAATTATGAATGATATTTAAATGCTCAAAGAAAGTTGAACGCCGGACTTAGGTCCGATGACTATGAGATTCTGATTATGCATCATATGTGAATGTTATACATGGCATATTCTGTATTTGATACATTTCATAAAATACATGCTCAGATAAAGGCATTGTGATCAGAGTAGCCAGTTTGATAGAGTTGTAAGCTTAGTATTCTGCACGTAGAGTTTTGCTCCGTGAAACATAGAGCTTTGCTCCATGAATTATGTTTTGACTGAGCCTAATGGGCTAGTATCTATATTTGTATATGAAAGACACTCGGTCATAATAATAATAATGAATCTGGAGTCTCATATGCATCTGTATTTGTATATATTTGTTCTAATTCGCGATGATTACATGATGTGCCATGATAATGTGAGTATTTTAATTATTTATTATCTGAATGAATGTATGTGAAATATGTGATTTGTGTATTTAACCTGGGTGAAATCATCAATGATGGTTCACTCATTGAGTTCGCAAAACTAAAAAAAATTGCAACGTGACTTTTCAAGTATGAGTCAGGAGACCTAGTTTCTTAAACTGGATTAAAGGAACATTTTGGACTAAGTTATGGCTCAGAGATCTGTCAGCTAATATCAGAAGAGTTGTAACTTGTATTTTTGTAGTTTCTTATCATATAGAACTTGTATAAGGATTGTAAGCTTTTGTCAATGAATGCAAGGAATGCTTTTAAATTTGGTGACTTTTAATTATATTAGATGATGCCATGAGTAAGTTGGATATGTGATTGCTCTAACATACCATTATCATAGGATATGTATTGCATGTCCTTTGGATGTTCAGGTATATACTCTATGGTAATGGGATGTTGTAATTAGAACATAAATTAAACGCGTAATCAGATCACAATATATCAAACAATCAACTGCATTAATAAAATAATCAAATCATATCAAAGTATTAACATAAGGTTCATCTAACCTAAATACTAACTGGACGTTTAGTTACATATGATCAATTACACAAGAGTGCATTTAAAATGAGATATGGGCACTTCGAGGTTTTGGTGATGCCATTTGGGCTGACTAATGCCCCAGTAGCTTTTATGGCCTTGATGAATAAGGTATTTCAACCTTATTTAGATCGTTTTGTGATTGTGTTTATTGATGACATTTCGGTATATTCGAAGTGTAGGAAAGATCATTCTAAACATCTGAGATTGGTTCTACAGATAATGAGGGAGAAATAGTTGTATGTCAAGTTCAGTAAGTGTGAATTTTAGCTTGATCAAGTAGTGTTCTTCGGTTATATTTTGTCTGGACAAGGCATACAGGTAGACCCAAAGAAAATAGAAGCAGTGTTGAAGTGAGAAGTTCCAAAAAATGTGACTAAGATTCAGAGTTTCTTTAGATTAGCTGATTATTACAGAAGATTTGTCAAGGGGTTTTCATTGATCTCAACCCCTTTGACAAAACTTCTGAGAAAGAATGTACCTTTCAGATAGAATGGTGATTGTCAAAGGAGTTTTGAAGAGCTAAAGCATCAGTTAATTATAACATCGGTATTGGCTATTCCATCTGAATTTGGAGGTTATGTTGTGTACATTGATGCTTCACACTAGGGTTTAGGATGTGTAGTAATGCAGTATCGTAGAGTAATAGCATACGCATCGAGACAGTTGAGGTATCACGAGTTTAGTTACCCGGTATATGATTTAGAACTTGCTGCTGTAGTATTTTCTTTGAAGATTTGGAGAAACTACTTATATGGTGAAACTTTTCAAGTATTTACTGATCATAAAAGTTTAAAATATTTGTTAAGTTAGAAGGAGTTCAGTATGAGACAGAGGAGATGTTAAGTCAGAAGGAGTTCATAAAAGTCCAATAGCAGTGCGGCTCAAGTACAGTTATCGATGTTACCTAGCCTAGTTCAATTGAGAGCACTAAATGTTGAATTAAATTTGGGGCAAAATGAAGCATTGATAGCTACATTGAAGTTGAGACCTGTATCGCAAGAAAGAATTAGAAAGGCTCATAATAGAGATGCAGAATTGGTGAAGTTAATTGAGAAGTTAAAAGTGAATTTAGATTTTGAATTTAAATTGAGAGATGATACATTGTAGTTAAAGCAAAGCATATGTGTACCCCATGTTGATGATTTGAGGAAATAGATTCTGAAGGAAGTACATATAGCAGCCTATGCTACTTATCCTGGTATGACCAAGATGTGTAACACGTTGAAACAACATTTTTTGTGGCCAGGGATGAAAAAGTAAGTGCCTGAATATGTGGCTAAGTGTTTGACTTGTCAATAGATAAAAGCTGAGTATCAGGCTCCGGTTGGTATGTTACAGTCTTTGCCTATTTAGGAGTGGAAATGGGAGAGAATAGATTTTATTATGGATTTACCGAAAACTTCGAGGCAACATAATGCCATTTGGGTCATTGTTGATAGATTGACCAAGTTGGCTTACTTCTTGCCAGTGAAAGAGAATAACTCACTATATCAGTTAGCTCGGAGATATGTGAATGAGGTAATGAGGTTACATAAAGTTCCAATATCTATTGTATCAGACAGGGATCCTAGATTAATCTCGAGGTTTTGAGGTAGTCTACAAACAACATTGGGTACGAAGTTGAACTTTAGTACTGCATTTCATCCACAAAAAGATGGACAAGTGAGAGAATGATTAAAACTATTAAGGATATACTAAGGGCTTATGTATTGGAATTTCAAGGAGCATGGGATCAGTATGTGGCTTTAATTGAATTTGTTTATAACTATCAGTATCACAGTAGCATTGGTATGGCACCGTATGAGGCATTATATAACAAGAAGTGTTGATCACCTTTATGTTGGGATGAAAAGGGTCTAAGAATTATTGAAGGCCTATAATTGATTCAGGATACTGTGGATAAAGTAAAATTGATGTGAAGTAGAATTAAAGTGGCACAAGATAGACAGAAGAGTTATACGAATCAACACAAGAGGGACATGGAATATCAAGTTGGAGATAAAGTATTTCTGAGAGTATCGCCTTGGTGAGGAGTGCTGAGGTTCTGTAAAAAGGGCTAGTTAAGTCCTAGATACATTGGTCCTTATGAGATCATTGAGAGAGTTGGACCATTGGCTTATAAGTTAGCCTTACCAGATGAGATGTCTCAGATTCACAATGTATTCCATGTCAGTATGCTTAGGAAATATCAATCTAATCCTACTTATGTTTTACCGGTTCAGGAAGTTGAAATTGTAAGTAATTTGAGTTATGTTGAAGAATCGATAAAGATAATTGGCTACAGAATAAACAACTGAGGAACTGAGTGATTCCATTGGTGAAAGTCCTTTGGAAGAATCATTTGAGTGAGGAAGCCACATGGGAAACGGAGGAACACATGAGAAATTAGTACCCCTACCTATTTGACCAATCAAGTAAGAATTTCGAGAACAAAATTTCTTAAAGGGGGGAGAATTGTAACATCCTGTTTTCCATAACATGCTTAGGGTTTAACCCTAGATTAAATATTGCATATACATGCATAACATTAGCATTCATACACGAATTTATGTTTGAACACATGTCAAAGATAGCATATGCACTCAATTGACTTATTCCGGGGTATGAAATATTTTAAGTGATCATGATATGAATTGGGATTTGGTATGTCATGAATTTTGGTATTTTGGATTTCAATTAGTAAATTGGAATTAAATGTTATGGATTGGGAAATTGACGGATTAAAATGTACATTTAGACTAGGACAAATGCTAAGTGGAAGGATAAATTGATACATGAAAAATTTGGATGATTTAGCCTATAATTGAGTGACATTTGTCATAGTGAAATTGGTGACAAATGGACTAGTAAGTAAATGACAATTGGATCAATTAGTATGTGACAAATGGACCAACTATTGTGTGACATGTGGACTATTTATAATGAGATTTATGGACTGATTAATTGATGACATATGGCAGCATCTTGATGAGACAAATGTAATACATGCTTTAAGATAAATGTCTTTGTAAGTTAGTGACACCTAGCATGTGAGGTAGCAAGTTTCTACAACTGAGTTTCTGCTTCCTTTCTTGTTTCCTTCACCAACTATTCTCTGAAATTTGCTTGAACCCTAGCCAATTTGTTGCATGAAACCTATACATATATCCTTCACCAAATTGCCAAACAACTAGCTGAATGTGAGTATAAGTTTGTGTTGATTTTTGCTTGCTTGGGAGGACTAGTATAATATGGAGTCTTGAGCTGAATTGGAAGCCTAATAGTTAAGTAACAATTTTTATGGCATGTCAAATGATATAAGAATAATGCTTGAATTGGACTGAAAAGCATGTAATATTGGTGATGAAGAATTGTTGGAATATGTTAGTTGTAGTGTTTTTACTGAACATGCATCGGTATTTTGGCTATAACTTGATCTGTAGACATCCAAATGGGATTATTTTAAGTTTAGATTAAAATAGAGACATATGACTATATTTTTCGTGAGGGAATCGAATTTTAATTCTATCTCTAAGAGTTTCAAATTTTGGCTTGAAGTTGAGTTTTTGAATTCTATCGCAGTTTGGGAATAATCTAAAGTATTGTAGGTATAACTTGTAAAATAGTGAACCAAATTGTATGAACTTTAGTTAATTAGAAACTTAAGACATATGGGAACATTTGTTTAGAGGAATGTATTGCCTAATTACATCATTTTCCTTGTCAAAATAGCCATGAAAAATTGTCCTAAAATACTGTTTTGAGAAAAACTAAAATGATGCTTGAATAAATGTGTATGATCGTGACAAAAAGGGCACATTAGAGGGTTGTACAATCGTGACAGTGAAGGGGCACTGCTGTTTTACAACTTTGAACACTCTTCACTCTTTTGCCCATAACTTCTTCTCCGGACCTCCGATTGACTTGAAATTTGAACCACAAGCTCCTCACACATTGTCCTCTCCCACATTTTAGCTACCCAAGAGCTGGAAATTGAAGGACAAACAGTGGCTCAAGTGTTAGTGCAATGGGAAGGCATGGGAACCGCGGCCGCCACCTGGATGCCAACTGACGAGTTTCAACGCACATACTCTGACTAGAACCTTGAGGACAAGGTTATTTTTGCAGGAGAGAGCAATGTGACGAGCCTTACCCCACCAACAGAACCCAAGGGAATTGATTCAGCAGAAAAACCACCAACAGAACCTAAGGCAATCGATTCAGCAGAGAAACCGTTAGCCCTCCGAAGGTCACAGCGAGTTAGAAGGGGAGCAGTGGTTCTAGATGACTATGTGTTGGAAT
>JANITX010000008.1:11160923-11177701 GCA_027564395.1 Erythroxylum ulei
TGTTCAGTGAGATAACACCAGTTCATATGATTGAAGAACACACTCACTGTACCCGTCTCACTCTTTTCACTCAATCTCTCTCCATACATTTCAGATAGCTTCCATTTTTGGATGAGATATATATAAAAGTCTTACGAATCCAATGGTTCAAGAATCAGGTCATTTGGATGCCTAAAGAAGAAGTTATGGCTAAAAGACTCCAACAGGTTTATGCCCTTACTTGTAATGTATATGTCTCAGTGCGAATGCCATAACTTTTTCTGTAGATGTTGTATTGACTTAGTTTTTAGACCATTAGAAAGAAGACTTTGAGATCTACAACTTTTATGAAGACCTCGAAGGAAAATTCTATCGTCTTACTTCTGTATCGTCTCACTTTTTCTTCTGCCTGCTTTTTATCGTCTACTTTTCTTCCGTCTGCTTTTCATCGTCTACTTTTCTTCCATCTGCTTTTCATCTTCTACTTTTCTTCCGTCTACTTTTCATCATCTACTTTTCTTCCATCTGCTTTTCATCGTCTACTTTTCTTCCGTCTGCTTTTCATCGTCTACTTTTCTTCCGTCTGCTTTTCATCGTCTACTTTTCTTCCGTCTGCTTTTCATCGCCCAAAACATCTCCACTTATAAGAATCATAACTTTTGACTCCGATGTCCAAATTTTTCATATAATATACCGTTGGAAAGATAAAAGAGAGGTATTCAACTCTTCAGAAGACAACTTTGTCAAAATCTATCTAAATTAGGTCCAGATTTTCTCCCGAAATTAGAACACGAATTTTCACTTAACTCTCAACGTTCTGCACCCAGTTCTCCACTTCATGACAACTTTTGAGACTCTTAGAGACAAAATTAAAATTCGATGTCTTCATACAAAATGCAGCCATATTTTTCTAGTTTAATCTAAATTAAGAATCATCTTGTTTGGATGACTAGAGAAAACGTTGTGGCTAAAAGACTGAAGCATACTCAGTCATCATTTTCCAGATCACTACAAATTTTGTTTCTAAAACTTTCTTTATCATGACTCATACCAAGATCACTCTTTCTACTCCCTCTACTTCTCATTCTCAATAAAATCACATTTAATGTCCAATATACCCGGAATTTGTCAATGAATGCATGTACCACTTTTTATGTGCAAACATTCACTATTTATGTGCATATATGCTAACATGATGCATGAGCAAGAAAATGCATTGTCTTAATTTTTCTTTGAGCTCACAAGTACTGAAAGTTCGGGTCCTAACCCCCAATATGAGGACGGGATCTTACACATATCCATAACATTTTGCGGATGTAAAAAAATAATAATTTATAACAGTTTATAGATGTCATGGTTAACTAATTTATATGATTTATAAAATGCAAAATAAAATCAATTGTTTGTTATTAATAAATATCATAATAGACTCAACAATAGCATTTTAATAATGCTGTAAAAAACTCTTTTATAACATTTTAAGGTTAATATATAATAGTTTAAAAATGTTACAAATAGCTAATTAATAACATTTATAAAATATAATATAAAATCATTTGTAGCTATCAATAAATGCTATAATAAACTCAACAACAACATTCTATCAATGTCATGGAAAACTTATCTATAACATTTTTCAAAAGTTACAAAATTCATATCTACTACATGTTAATGATGTTGCAAAAAGTTAATATATAATAGTGTAAAAATGTTATAAATAGTTAATTAATAACATTTATAAAACATAATATAAAATCATTTGTAGCTATCAATAAATGTTATGTTAAACTCGACAATAACATGTCAAAACTGTTACTAAAGTATCATATCTTTAGTAACATGGGCTGTCATAGCATACTCATTAATGTTACTATTCATATTTAATAACACTTATCACCTGTTACCGTATGTTATTTTTGTTGTAGTGTGGATTGTGTTTTTTTTTTTAATCGAATGTTTTGTTTTGTAGGATGAATCTAGTTCAGTACAGTTAGGAGGTCAAAAGAGGAGATCAGTTTCTCCTACTCCTTCTCGGTATTTTAACGCAATGGAGATCCTATCTTTCAGCAAAATAGGAGAGTCCAGTTAAGAAGTTTCAACCTATGAAGTCTTTATCATGATATTTTCTGGTTTTGGTCGCTAAACTGCTTTACTAGTTCAATCTGTAAATGTGTGTGTTTCTGGTTAATGTTGTAACCTTTCAGCATTTTCCAAAGATGTCCTCGGGTGGATGGTATTAATAGGTCTTGATTGTAGCTTTCCGCTTCTTTTTATAGGTTTAGTGTCCAACTATTATTCCTTAAGGAAGTAGTCGTTGTAGAGGTTGCTTGCTTCTCTTTGGTCTGTTGGTTCTTTTGGTTTTGGCACGAGACTTGCTCCTTTGGGCAGTCTCTAGTTATTGTACATAACTCTTTTATGTTGATTTATCATAACTACTGATATGCCAAAAAAAATAACTTAATTAGTTTATAAAGTTAATTTATATATAACTACTTTAATATTAATAACTAAATGAATTTATGTTTTTGTTTAAGAAACCAAAATAAAAAATCACAACATAACAAATAAAAGTGAAACTAAAGGGTAAGAATCACTTCACACATAAACTAAGGCTGAAATACGTATGCTCCTATTTATTCTCAACCAATCGTGTGCTTTGCAGAGAACATATCTCAGCCACTGTGGCACTTATTTGGTTTAACTTTTCTTCTGTTAGTGTTTGTGGTTATGCTTTTTGTTGTCTCCCCGCGTCTTCTGTCCTAGCCGCCACTACTTATGGCATCAGCTAAACCATAGTGCAGAGAACATGTAAAGCCTCTGTACATTTGGTCTCTGGGAAAGACTATAATTTAGTGAAATACTTTTGCAGATGCGTAGAACTCACTCTCAATGAATTGCGGTCTTAAATCTTCTTGACACATAAAATCCAAGGGAAAAGAAACAAGATGACCCCTTACTGATTTCAGTCTCCCCATGGGGTCTATCTTCTTAGCTTCTCCATCTTCATAAGTTATTAACTTATTCGGCGCAATTCCTAAATCAATGGTAGTATGACCAAGTTTCTCTTTCCAAGAGTGCATGCTTTGTCGGAGAGCAGATCTGCTTGTTGGCAACAGAAGAGAATGCGTCTTAGAGAGTTTCAAATGAAGAAGAATATAAAATCTTCATGTTTCAACTCTACCTCGAGTGTATAAGATCATTGGGAAGACAAGCGAAAACGTCATGATAAATCATTGAATTTTCCTGACAGGTATTTTAGCAAAGAGTTATTGGCTCTCCAGAAAGAAAGAAAACGTGTAAAGCCAAATATACAACACATTTTCAACAGATCTAGATATATTCATTTGTCAAGAGCTTAGCAGTAAGCAAGGTTACTGTACAAGTGAAAACGTTGTCACAAAATCTTTAAGCAATTGGCTTCGTGCAATGGGAATAACAACTTTCCATTAACAATAATATGGTAAGTGAATCTTGTCAATTGGATGCAAAGCATCTTTTTTCTTTCTTCCCCTCAAAATGGTATCTTTTTTAGTAACGCATTGGGATAGTTTATTGATGCAAACTCTTCCGGAAGAAAGATCCTATATTTTGTTAGGAAAGGGATGGTACTTGAAGGCATGAATAAGTTGAAAACATCAAGCCAGTGGAAAATAACAAGAATACTTCCCAACATCTCACTTTAGCAGTTGCCAACCATAAATCTGTATAAGTTGTCTCCACAACAGGATCTTTGATTCGATCAACCTGGATTCAAGTATTCAGTCATTGATTGGAAATTTGTATACAAGCAATAAGGAATAGAAACTTTGATATCTGGTTAGCTATTTCATAAACAAAGCCCTAACATTAGTACCTTTATATAGACACTATTTCTGTATGGAAGAACAATGAATTTATTCATATCGATCAACTTAGTTTTTACAAACCTCTCCTGCTTTTAGACCAAGATGCTCTGACCACAGTGCTTCTCGCAGGCTAAATGTAAATTTTCCAGCTTTCCAGGGTTCTCCATTCATAGATGAGTCAATAAACTCCTTATCTTCAATAACTACTCCAATCTGAACCAAGAAATATAATTGATACAATGAAACATGATGACTCAAATGAATACTTCATCTTCTAAGAATATTTCAACTCACAATCTGATGCAACATGATAAACCTAAGAAGGTAAGCACGAGGATAATAAAATGTAATAGTAGTACCTCCGAATCTCTGGAACCAAGCAAACTCCTATCGTTGATATTAGATGATCCAATTATGGCAACACGATCATCTACAATTATAACCTTGCTATGCACATAAACCTGAAAGTTAAATCCTAAATTTCAACCACTTGCAACAAAATAAAAGTAAGTGCAATTTCTCAATCAAGTAAAAAGAAAGTAGGTAACAGCCCTCATGATTCCAAGAATATGTTTTCTTTTTGGAAATTGAAAGAATAATATTAGAACTCCAAAAATATGTTGCTTAACTATAAAAGAGAAATAGCTTGGTTATCAGGGGAATTATACCAGTTAACATACTCCGATCTTGGAAGAAAATAAAGTACAAGTCTGGTTGATGACTAGGCAGACCTCAAGTATTGGATGCTGATGCGAGGGGAGCTGAGAGGTTCATAAACGAGTTCACTGTTATGGATTACACTTTACTTTAAATCTTTTCTTTGGGGTTATATGTTTTTTCTACCCTGTTAAAGCTTTTCTTTGGAGCATGGGTTGAGGACTTGTGAAAACCTTAACATCTGGAGGATCATGCAAGAAGAGCTGAGAGATTCATATACGATCGAGTTCACTATGAGAAGACTATGGGGAATCTGGTGCAGATTAGTTATGAAACAAATAATTATATGATCTCAGTCGTAGAACACTTTTTGTGTGAAAATAGGCAGAAACCATAAATGAACTGATTGGGTACCTGACTTGTTGCTACAGGACCACCCTCAAAAAGCCTGCCGTGTGTCCTCAGGCCATAAAAGGAAATGTAGTCTTGTGTTTTGGGGCCAAACAATGCGTTGAGATTATACAGTATCGAAGTCTTTTCTCTAGAAATGGTCCGATACTGCCAATGCATAATGGCTCTTACAGTTGCTGCCCCACCATCATCAACACCTCCCTGGGATAACAAAATTTAGAGAAGCTACGTAAACTTGGTTTAGATGTGGAATTTTAGAATCAAAACCAAAAGATGAACCTGGAAGCCTGGTAACAGTGGTATAACAACCACAACTCGAAAGCATTTCTGTTCCTTACGGGCAAGCAAGATGCGCCTGTACAATGCTTCCAAGACACGGTTCTGTATAACCTCATCTTCATGAAGACCTGATATAAAAAACTGATTCTGAAACAAGTAGCCAATTAAGTGGAAGTATTAGCTAGAATATTATCCTTCTATTATGGAACAGATATAAATTAATCTTGTAGATTAGACAGACACGTTGGCATCTCATGGGATCATGAATAACCAATTCAATATTTACATCGGTTGACATTTGATACATATCAATAAGAGAAATAGAAAAGATGAAGAATTTCTCTTCATGGAGTTACCTCTATATATACAAAATGTTCTGCTTTCTCAATGAGAGAACAGTAAGCGTTATGAATGCTTTCCTCTGGTTGATTCACACCAGCAGACCATTGACTGACACTTCTGATAACCTACGGATCACATTTCACAAAGTCGAAGTTAAGAGATAAATGGTTAGTTGGTCAGCATTCATCTTACCCTGATCATTCTATGATTGGTATGATATGCCAGGCCAGTTGCAACGAGTATGCTACCAAATTGTAAAGGAAAGACGCCAGTATATAGAGAAGTAGGGTCCTAATTAAACTAAATAAAACAGATGTAATGCTAAGGAATAGGAAAATTTTGGGTCACTCATGGAGCCATGTCGGTAGAATTTGTAAGGCATATCTGACCTGACAATGACATGAAACACGTGGCCCAACTTGCCCATACTCCTCTGCAAAACCAGCATGGTCATCTTTCTCTGACGCTTCTAACCAGTCATCTGACTGCATATTACTTGTAATATCCACAAAATCAATTTCATCATTAGAATCTTTTGCTGGTGTACTTGGAACCAAAATATGAAGCTTCGGACTGACAAACGAAAATCTTCCAGGGAGCCATGTTGGCTGATTAAGAAGATTATTGTCCGTTAACTTGTTATATACACTATGACCAACAGGTGTGTCAGCTTCATGAGGCAAAAGGAGTGGTATATCTTGCATTGGGGACAGTGAAGAGAAAAAATCTTGTCTGCTAATGCCTTGCTTGTTTTCTTCATCGTTCTCGCTTTTTTCAATGTCTATTTCTCTACTTCTTCCCAGATAATGAGGGAGCACCATATGATGGTGAGGCATGAGCAATGGAATTGTTTTCTCACCGGGGGCTTTGCTCAGCTGAAAAAAGCACTCAGTCACATCAGAATCAAATGGGTTGAAAGATGTGAGAAGAGAAGAGACAGGTTGAAGATCAACCTTTGCATGGTTCCAGCGTTGAACAAAATGCCTTGCAATATCACTACAAGGTGGACCCCAGAGAGCACAATGGACATCATGCCATGGCATTCGCGGATATTTTCTACGATCCAATTCGTCTTCCATTGCATCTTCCCACGAATTTGGTTCAGATTCTCTAGCCATAACAAAAATGTCAACGTTTTATACCAGAAATGCACATAAGATATTCACGCTTTTTAGGAAGTCATTGGCAATGGAATGCATCTATTTTGAACTTTCTGCCATCGCTTCAACATCGTAACAGATGCAGTAACTGAGAATATATTGCCAGTTTCAAATCGCTTTATCTGATAAATGAAGGAAATACCTCGGGTTATAGTAATCTTTCCCTGGCCATACGTTGGGAGGGCAATCTCCAATTATGTGTTCAATCGTATCAAAACGACCAAAGCATAAATCTAATCCTCCGATAAAGCAAATCTGATGGTCAACTATCACAACCTTCTCATGATGTGACCTGAAAATAAAGGATGGGCTACATCAGCAAAATTTATGGCCTAACAATCAACAGTGCATAAGAGAAAATTGATGTCCAACTTAATACATACCATAAGTATATTCCTGTCGAAATATGGTTCGGATAACGCAATACCCTTATATTCTCATGAATGTTCTTAAGTATTTTTTTGCTGTACATACTGTTAATTTTCAGAGCAACGGAAACCTCTTTGTAAAGAAGAATGTATATCTGCAAAGCCATGGAATGAGAACTTATAGCTGGTAAATCAGAAAACAACTAGGAGTCAAAGAATGCTTTCAAAACGGAACACTCAAAGATTGGTGCATATTATCAAGAGATCTGCACATCATAACAAGTTGACAAGTAAGAGTGACGAAAGTTAATAAACCATATGCACCTGGACACCTTGTTTAGCTTTAGCTTCTAGCAAATTATCAAGCCGGGAGATGGAATGATCTCGGAAAGGGCGTCTTAGGTAAAGCTCAGGGCAAAGCCACCAACCGGTAATAAATATCTGAAGGCATTTTGTAGAAATGAACCTCTGAAGTGTAGAAATAAACCATTACAAGACTAACCATACTCTCATTTAAATGGATTGCTCTAAGGTAGAAATGAACCTCTGATTTTGCATCCTCTATTGTAGAAGCAATTGCATCAAAAGCTGCTAGTCCATCTACGAACCACTGGGCTTGACTCCCATCTTCTGTTAAACCCCTTTGAGGGGCGAAGGAGCCAAACTGGTGAGGATGACACCAACCCTCAGGAGGCCTTAACGCAGCATCATTTATGGAAGCAACCCATTCTTTCACTTTACCACTACTTGAGGTTCTTAATTCTATGTTCCGACATCCAGATAAAATCTGTTGCCAGTTTACATGTTGATAACACTCAATCAGGCAGTGGAGCCAAACTTAATATTCAATATGTCATTCATATAATAAGGTACCTGACCTCAAAAGAATAATGCAAGAAGCTGCGGTCTTTCAACTGGTTTGCTAAACATATTTTGGGCGCTTTGCTGCCATTTGATGTTGGTAAGACATCGAAGAATATAACATCTAAGGGTTTGGTCTCAAAAGGATCTTCGAGCAAGGCCAAGAACCCAGGTTTAAGAACAGCCCACACCTTGACAATTGAAAATAATGTGAAAGTTTGATTCACAATTACACATTAATTGAGAACTACGTACAATTCTGTGCAAAAGAATTAGCTCATAAGAAGTACAAATGCACATACTTGGGTGCTGCCAAAAATACTAATCAGAATTTGAATAAACAAATATCCTGACCAGAAGGTCAACTAGAGACATGTCCAACGAAGCATTAGGAACTTATTTGATAGCATAAATGCATATAAAATGAGTGTCCATTAGACGTAATTGTATTGACTTCAGAAATCAAACATGTAACTACCTTTTCCCAATTGTTAATGCAGCAACCAAACCACTGGCATGGAAAACAACCTACGCTATCATCTTGCCTGGAGACTTTCGATAGATGCTTCACCATTATGTAGCCCTCCTTCATCTTTGGACCATATTCTCTTGAGAAAGACAACTTAGAGACCTCCAAGAATTTGCACACCTGTATTCCAATATCAGATAGTTATCATAAGGATAAAAACATCAGCAGTAAGGAATATTTTGTACAAAACTCTCTGAGTAATTTCTATATAAGACGATTTGCAGCATCTCATAAACAATTGAATCCTAGATATGAATTGTCATCTATATAAGAAACTCGCTGCACCTGTTCATAAACATCTGACATTACTCATCACAAAAACTTGAACAATTATAGGAACTACCAATTATTAATGTAATTGAAATTTCTCTGCTCACCTCTCGAGAATTTACAATATCCAGATTTCCTAGGAAATGATTCAAGTAATTCTGCATTGCCACCTTTGACCTCTCTGAAATGGCCTGTTGGCCTCCGAGTGATGGACGGAGAATCGGTAGAGCAGCCTTGGTAGGAACATGTCTGGAAAGCAGAACTCTTCCTTAGAGCTAAAATTCGAGTAATAAATTGCTTTTGAACTTTTACAAGGAACCTAATAGCGTTTAATTCTGAATCATATGCCTTCACCTGTTCCTAACACTATCTTCTTGATTTACAGGAAGAGCACCGTCATCAGGTTCATCACCATCTTGCACCACTGGCAAATGATCAACTATTCCTAGACTATGGAGCCATTCTCTAACCTTTCAATGACAAGTAATACAGAAATCAGAAAGTAAAAAACCAGTCAACCAATTATGTTTATAACTTGAAAGATTACCAACAACATGAATTAAGTGAAGCTGGGGAAACAAAGAGGCACATATATGTTATAAAGTAGGAAATGCTTCTTGCATTCTGGAATACCTGCTCTTGTTTCTCATGCAATTCCTCTATAATTGCTCTTCTTTTCAAAGCAAAGTGTAAATACAGAACTTGGGAAGCTTTCTTGTTTAAGAGCCACTTGAACTGTTAAATAGAAAAAAGAAGAGGTCAGTATTCACAAAGTATTAGAAATTTTTAAAGGGAAACAGAGAGCTTTAAATAGATATATAACAGCTGATGTCTGAGACAGGGAATTCGTCATCTCCCTTGAACAAGGATGATCGTTATACACAAATACTTGGAACAAGTATGATCGTTGTACACCCTCGGAAAATGTAGCAGAACAACCACCTTAATTTTCAAGAAGAAAAAAACTGACAGAACAAATTCAAGTGCATTGATTGTTCACCTGAAGTTTTCTTGTTCTTGTCATGTTCTGTTTCTATCTTCCTTTCAACATATGTTTATTAATCACTCTCTATACAGAAATAGGTCGATATATGGTAATTTTTACCTGTTTGTATTGCAACTCAATGGTGTAAGAGAGAAGAATGGGGCTAATATCTCCGGTATCTGGTCTTGAAACCGAAACAACGTAGGCTTGTGGCAACTCATCGAAAATCCAATCAGGTTCTGGGAAGTGCCTGAAGGAGTGGGATTGGTGCAGAAACAAAGCGTCTGAATGCGTGGTGGCCTCGATGAGTGGCTCCATTGCCGTTGACATCCTTCCCAAAAATCCTAATATACCCAACGGAAAGCCGTGTTGGCATGTCCTTTTACGTCCACTAGAAGGTGGTGATGTTGGTAGTTGTGTCAACAAGCAAAAACAAGTAGTGAGACGAGGGAAGACAAGTTATTTCATTAGCGACGATTGGTTTGTTTTGTTATCGTGCATACCGGTTTTTTGAGGTTAGAGTAACGGTAAAGAGAAGAAAGGTGGCGTTTTAGGACACGGTAACTAGGATAGGAATTAGCATGGGATTTGGCTGTAACATGTCGCATCCGAACGGTTTTATTACTTGACATGGAAAAATAGGTGATTTCAGAGGATGATAACAGAATATTTCCAATTTCCCCACGTTTGTGTTCTTGAAAGAGATCAGAATATCCAACTCTTCAGAATATCCGGACTTTTGTGCTTTTACAAATAAGAATATGCTAAAGAAGACGGCGGCCTTCACTGACACTTTGGTTAATTTAACACTCAATATTAAAAGCATCTGACTTTTAATCTTGCAAGTTGATGATTCCTTATTCCACCACAATACTCCAAACTTTCAACCAAATATGATATTGAGTACAAGATTTTTGTCGTGCACGGCTACACCTACGTCATCTTTCTGTTCAGAAATATACTCCTTCCAGTCATTTTCCAGCATTTACATACCTCGCAAGTCTTCTTCAATCTTGCCTTATTTGTACGCCTATCTATTTATTGTTTCTTACATTTCACAGGGTTTAGTTTGATGACAAAACACAAAGTGCAAGTAATTATAACGATATATATATATATATATATATATGTACAGACACATTTTTTCTGATATCTTCAGATGGTCTTCCTTTTATATTGGTTAATTTTGTACACCTTTCATTTCTAATTAAATCAAGTTCAAGGTTTTCTTTCCCTTTCTGAGGATGACGAAGCTTGGCATAAGCTTAAAGTGCAGAGGCAATTAAGAGAGCAAGCAACAAGTAGTGTTTTGTCTCTTTAGACAACGAATTAAGCCAGTTGAGAGCCAAAAAGACCTAGAAAGCGATTGGCATCCACTATTTAATCAAACTTGATTGAGCTCGATCGAGCTTTGGTTTTACACAGGCTCAAGTACTTTTTTATTCCCCTAAATTGTCTTCGATACAAGTCTTTTCTACCATAACATCGCATTGAGAAATCATGTCTCAAATAAAATAATACGCAATGTCAATGTGCTTTCTATTCAATCATTGCAAGATTTCAACTTCCCTATAGGGCAATTTTAAGAGACTGGAGGTCGATTCTAGGAGATTTTGAAGATTTGTTGGAGAAGGTTTGACTTTTCCTCATTTAGCAAGGAGATAAAAGGGAGATTTAGAATTATGAATTTGTTACTTTCTATTCATCCTTTTTTTTTAATCTTTGATTTTGTTTTCTATCATGTGTAACTAAATTTCTTTAGTGGCTAGATAAGATGAACCCTATATTTATGCCTTAATGTTTTGATACTTTTATTTAATGCAATTTTTTTGATTGATCTATTGTGATTCATTTATATGTTTAATATATATTCTAATACATCCACAATATTAGATCATAATTTGATTTCGTAACATAGAGATTGAGAAATTCTTATATGAATAAATCTACCATAATTAGAGAGAGTTGACTTCAACCCTAGAGATGGAATGTCATAAATCCTCCGGATTAAGGTCAAACCTAATAAAGGAATTCACAATTCAGTAAAGCCATCTTATAAACTTTAACCTGAGTAATTTGGTTGATGATCTTGGGATTATTTGTTATTAGACTTGAGAGAGATTTTAGCATACCATAGGATTTTTCATGATCCAATAGTCAATAAAACAATTGCATGATAAAAGATCAACTAGTTAAGGGTTTTTAGGGGGATTTGAAACCTAGACATTAATTCTCGTTATAGGTAATTTCTTAAGTGATTTCTTATTTCTCTATTCAATATTGCTACCTATTTTATTTTATTTGATTAAGTTTTATTTTCTTTAATTAAAAATCAAAACCAAACTCACATACTAGATAATAGTACAATAGTAACCACTAGTATTCATCTTTTTTCGTGGGATAGATCCGTACTTGCAGATACTAGCTACAACTACGCTATACACTTGTGGTTAATTCGTAATGAAGACATATAGGAAAAGACAATCAAGTTTTAAACGCCGTTGTCAGGGACATTAATACTAGGATAACCTTAGTTTTGTTGATCTAGTCATTACTTTAGTGTCTTTTATTTTTCTTTATTCTTGTTTTTATTTTACATTATTTTATTTGTTTAATTTGTTTAGTTTTAGAATTATATTCATGGCCAGTTTATGATTCGAAGAACATCTGAGGGCTTAATAGAAATGGATCCTGAAATAGAGAGGACAACGCAGAGGAATCTTCGTAGGAACAATCTGCAAGAGTTTGAACTAGACCGTCAGATAGAAGGCTTGGAAGCTCACTTGGACATGGAAGAATATTACAACATGACAGACCAAACACGTAAGATGTTCAGCTACGCTAGGCCAAACCTAACTGGTGTGGAGTCCAACATAGTGAGATTGTAGTGCCCCCTTACTGCAGGGTACACACCGGGACGCTTGGAGGTCATTCCGGTACATAACCTATGATAAGGGCGAGCTACGTTCGATCACTACATTCACTTCCTATGGTATCATGTCATTTTTCACTTGTAAAGCATCATAAGAAAATCACAATATTTTTAAAACTAACTTTTTTCTCATTTCATTTCACAAAAATCGATGGCTACATTGTGCTTTCACATTTTCCATATGTACATCATCAAAAACCTAATATAATAATACTACAGGAATGAGGAAAATATATACAATCTAACTAATCTGTCCAAAAAGCCCAGTTGACTAACCTTTGAGCTATGACTTTTGCTGCTAATCACAATATACCCGGCTGGTAGAGCCTCTTCAGTAGCTAGAGTCGTCTCTTAGTCCTGAAAAGACAACATTGTAATTTTGGTGAGTTTTGCGAACTTAATGATGTAACAATCATCAATGGTTCACTCAATTCATGCAATACAACAATTCACATATCAATTAATTCACTACTTTGCATATCACAAAAGCGTCACATTTTCACTTAAGCATAAGTAATTATGCATTTCAATCAATCAAACCTGCTTAGCAAGATGCATATGAAATGCTCATGAGACACTCTTCCAATTATTACGTTGTTGTGACCGAGTGCCTGAACTGTCCCATATAGGGCTCATTAAATGTTGAGTTTAAGGCTCTGAATCACTTTTGAGCTCGAGGCTCAGTATCACTCGTTGAGCTTTAAGCTCTAATCAGTGGCTACTTTTTTCACAACTGCCATTATCTGATTATGAATTTATGAATGGAATGCTTGTACCACAATTAAGCACATTATAAAACACATAGGTCTTCACATTCACAAACCAGCAACACTTTAATATTTCCATCCGTATTACACACTCATCGGACCTCTTGTCCGGAATCCACAATCAAGCACATTCATTTATCATTCAAAACATAAATTAAGCGAACAAGTAATTAAGTGAGACCATCTAGGTCACTCACAAGTTGCTTCCAAAACTAATGCCTGGAAGATCTGGCAACGTTTGGAGGTTGACGTTCCAGTTGCTCCTCTATAACTAATAACATACACAATATTACAATTTGCACAATTATCAGTGTTCAATAATGCACATATATGAAATGAATTATGCACAATGCATGTTCATGATAATCCCTAGTAATTTCCGTCACAAAATCGATCTCATATCAAAACTCATCCAAGTATAATTTACTTAGGTTTATGCCTCACTAGAACTATTGAAATCACAATTCATTACTCACTGGCTTACTTTCAGATTTTCCAAAACACCCCTTTTAGGTCTACTGTTCACCTTCAATCAGAAGGTGAAAATGAGATAATTAGGTCAACTTTCTTCTAGACAATTGTTCCTACATCTCTTATCTTTCCATTGATACCAAAATCACTCAATTTGGTTCATTGAGTCAAAAGGTATACTTCAAACATTTTTGGACTGCTCTTGTCCAAACAGTATACTATGCACAACTTTCATCTGAAATTTAAACATGTTAGAGACTGAATTTGATCCCAATTGCTTCATATTATTTGTAGCCCCATGTCTTTAGTTTACCACAAAACAAAAATCATCTCATTTGGATCAGTAGAACTCCAGAAATCATCAAAATACCAAAGTATATTCAGTGGAATAACACCAGTTTATATTACTTGAGAGCACACTCTCTGTACCCGTCCCACTCTTTTCGCTCAATCTTTCTCCATTCATTTCAGATAGCTGTGATTCTTGGTGGAGTTGTAGATCAATGTCTCACGAATCTAATGGTTCAAGAATAAGATCATTTGGATGTCTAGAGAAGGAGTTATGGCCAAAAGAATCCAACATGTTCATATCTTTACTCATATTGTACATGCCTTGGCGCAATTGCTATAACTCGCACTACAGGTGTTGGATTGACTTCGGTTTTAGAATATTGGAAAGAGGACTTCTAGATCTACAACTTTTATAAAGACCTCGAAGGCCAATTCTATTGTCTGACTTCTGTATCGTCTCACTTTTGCATCATCTCACTTTCCTTTCGTCTCAGTTTTATCGTCTCATTTCCATCGCCTCATTTTCTTCCGTTCCATTTTCTTCCGTCTCATTTCTTCCGTTTCATTTTCTTCGGGCTCATTTCTTCCATCTCATTTCTTCCGTCTTATTTTCTTCCGTCTCATTTCTTCTCCAGAACATATCCACTTATAATGATCATAACTTTTGACTCCGATATCTAAAATTTTCATACTATATACTGTTGGAAAGATAAAAGAAAGATCTACAACTTTCCAGAAAGAAACTTTGCTAAAATCTATTTATATCACTCCCAAATTTACCCCTAAAGTCTGAAGATGAAATTTCCATTCATACACAAACGTACTGCACCTAATTCTTAACTTCATGAAATTTTGAGACTCTTAATGATATAATTAAAATTCAATGTTTTCATAGAAAGTGTAGCCATATATCTCTAGTTTAATCCAAATCAAGAATCATCTCGTTTGGACAACTAGAGAAAACATTGTGGCTAAAAGAGTGAAGCATATTCAGTGAACATTTTCCAGATCACTACCAATCTTGATTCTAAGGGGGCGCTTGGTTCATACATAGGAATGAGAATAGGAATGAGAATGAATATAGTAAGGAATGGGAATGGATATAATCATTATAATAATGATGGTTGGTTAAGATGGAGGAATGATTACCATTACCTTTGATGGTGGTTGGTTTGTTAAAAATCTTGAAAAATAAAATTTTGTGAAAATTTTGTTTTATATCAAATTTTAAATATATTTTAATTAATTATATTTTATACACCCTATTTATAATTACAAAATGTTTAAAATCAAGCATATTGCGGTATTTCATTTTCAATAGTTCTTGAAGAAAAAAATACTCCAGTATTTTCTTGCATCAATATATCATTAGTTACATAATATTCTCAAAATATAGTTTAATAATCGAAAATATTGTACAATTCATCAACATAACTATAATATCCACCATTCCATTGCTATAGTAAAATCAAGTAACATAGTTTAATACAATTTACATTCTTCTAATAAGGCAAATGATGTACAATATCTGTCATATACACAGTACCTTAACCAAAAGCTTTTAATTGATGCAAAATAATCAGGTTAACACTACAAATATTGTTCACATCACAACTACAAAAGACCCAACTAATACAAAATAACCTGGTTACGTAACATCAATTGCATCATAAGTTTATAATACTTACAAAAATATTAATATGCTTCCTCGAATGATTCATAGGCTAGAAGATGGATAGAGGAATCCAAGTACAAAAGACTTTTTTAAATGACTTGGCAAAGCGAATAAAACCTGAACTTTGCCAAGATCATTACAAAATAACAAAGCAGCCTTACCAACATCCTTTTGAGATATGTCAATATTAAGAAGCTCAGTCATGAGCTATTGCATCTTCTCATCGGGTTAGAGAATAAGATTTAGACTCCGCAATCAAAGCATTTGTAACAGATGCATATTGTGAGGCCATTTGTTCGCAAATAGACTCAAACTTAGCAGTGAAATTATCTAACCTTGACTCAATAGTATTATGAAGTGTTGTTGGTCTTTTTTTCTTGTAAGAATTTTCCTTTCCTGATGACAGGTTTTTTCGCCTTTTTATTCTATGACTGCTTGAAGGAATGGTTGATGATCCTTGTGTATTAGATACCATAATAAGTTCATCTTCACTGTCCGATGAAGAATAGACTGTCATATTCTTTGGGCTATTAGCCTTAGCACTTGCTTTAGCTATATCCTCAGCTTTAAGTCCAGTCACACTTGTATTTTAAGGCGGGTTAGTTCCGTTATTGTTATTGCGTTTTTAAAATATATTATTTATTTGTTTTTAGTATTATTTTTCTATTCTCATAATTTATAAAAGTCAGAAATACTAGAATTTGTTTTTCATTTCATTTTGTATATATTATTTAATTACCTTATTTTAATTATTAATTAAATTATGATAAATAAAATTTAATTATTTTATTTACTTGAATAAATAAAATTATTCAATAAATATATTTTAAGGTAAATATCTTTTAAATATATAAATTTCCAAGCCTCGAAAATAATTTTTTAAACATTAAATATTTAATTTAAATAATAATATTAATTTTTAATAATTAAAATAAATACCAATTTCAAAAATAAAA
>JANITX010000008.1:11298629-11313557 GCA_027564395.1 Erythroxylum ulei
ATACAGTACAACTGTATAATATATCAATATGGACTATTTTGCAATTTTTAAAAAGTTTAGGGACTATTTTATAAATTTAAAAAAATCCCGAAACGGTACCAGTACAGTTCCGTTCCAAAGCTCAATCCGGTACGGAGCCCGGTACGGTATTCATAACATTGGTCCCTATTGCCGTTAACAAATCTCATAAACGGAGTACACCTAACTTTCAAGAATAATTGTAGATAGGTGTTATCATTATTTATCTGCTTATTGATTTTTTTCTTTTTATTATTTTCGTCCTTTAGATTCATCTTTCTGCTCTTCCCTCTCATTATCGTTTGCATCTCTCTGCTGCTTGATTTTCTTTCTTTTTTACTATTTTCAACCTTTAGATTCATCTTTCTACTCTTCCCTTTCATTCTCTCATATCGTATGCATAGACCTAGATTAAGATCTCACCCTTTGTTTTGAGCATGTTAATATTATGTTGTTCTCGCTTCCTTTTGAGTTATACACACATAAAATGACACATATCTTTAGTTTCTGTTGGATTTGTGTTTTGCCTTCATTGTATAATTAAATGTTGGTTTATTTTGATTTTAAGGATTTGAGTCAATACATACACAGAGAAAGGTAGGAAAAAAATTGATGGGTCGGTGATGTGTAAGTGGGTGGTTTCGAGAGAGAGTAGTTGGTTTATGCGTCTACTCTTGCTCTCCTTCTTCTTCTTAGGTTCACAATTCACGGTACAGAAATCGGCTTATTTGTTATTTAACCAGTTGATTTTTATTGACAATAGTTAAAAATAAAAATTGAACCAAAAATTACTCTGGTTCGTACTTAACTAGATCAAACCGATCAGTCTAGTCTAATTTTACATAATTGATATTATTTAGTATTAACCGGCGTTGACAGTAGTTAAGTGACCTACTACTTGGTTTTGGTTTTTATTTTCTTAGTAAAAGGTTAGAAATTGTCTAGATGATTGTCATTACTTTTTCTATATCCAAGTCAGTATATTCCAATAAGCCTAATTAAGCTCACCCCAAATCATTTTGTTGCTGATAAGGTGTTCCTACTCTATTCTAACTTTTTTTATCCATAAGTTAAATAGGAAATTAGAGAAAAAATTAGATGATGAAAGCAAGTTGAACAGAAAAGTTGGAACACTTTGTTCTACTTAGGGTGTTCTAACCCTGTTCCTCTTAATCTGATCCACACAAATATATGAACTCTATATAAATGTGTGGATAAAATTTAATAGAATATGGTTGAAATTGATTAATTGAAACAGAGAATCTAATCCACTAATAATAGATATACGGGTACAGATCTACTCCCAATTAAGATACCTAAAAGGAGTCTACAAAAGAATAAAGAAGGACGAAGTTTCCATGTCAAGCCCAAAATTTTGAATGGACATCATAGGAGAATACCAGTGACGAGCACCAGTTCGTTCATGAGATGGTTCGTGACGAGCACCAGTTCGTTCGTCAAACCACTTACTTTTCGGTCAATTGGAGGTTAGATGTATTACTAGACGCCTCTCATGACTTGCTTAGATTAAGTGTTAATCTAAGTGGCCAACATAACTAGGAATCTAGCGGGTCACACGCATAAGAGTGACTCAGAGAATTCATAAAAAGGTTTTGGATAGAGCTCCATTATATGGAGAGCAATAGAACTAAATGGATCCCGATGAGATCGCGACATCGATATTGCTAACACAGGTCTTCGGTGTTTTTCCACACTCGAATCCAGTAAGACCGACCCCATTATGACTGGACCACCTCAACATATATATATATATATAGTGTTGCATTTTTGTCTTTAAATGATAAAAGACAAAATAATGAAAGTAAATAAAGGATGATGATCGGGTAAAATTGTTTTACAATTTTTAAAAGTCATCTTCACGATTCTCTCATCATCTTTTTCTCCTTCACATTTTTCTCTCCTTAGAACAAAGAAGAGAGCTAGCACTCTTGTATTTATTCTAGCCATTTTCGAATTAAAGAGTTTGATACGGTTAGTTTCTTCAATCTTTGTGTGGATACCGTTGAAGACGGTCTATTTTGGTCGTTGTGGTTTGCGACAACTAGACGAGTAGGAGATCGGAGAACAAAGAAGACTATACACAAAGTACATAGTTATTATATGAATGACTGATTTATTTAAATGCCATGAATTCCTTTATATATATGTTATGAACATGTATATGAATTAGGAATATTCAGCTAGGTTGTCTGGTTCCTTGTATAGGCACATAGATCCTGGACTTTGGGAAAGTCCCAGAACAAAAAAAATTTCGTTTTCTGCACCATGTGTATATGATGCTCGCACCGAAATTTTCCTATAGAGAGGAGTATAACCGAAGCTGCCATTCTTCTTGGAGAGGAACAAGACAACAATTGAACCTCTATAGATGCCATTCTTCATTAATTACTCTTGGGTTTTTAAAATGAAATGAGGAGATAGCAATCCATTGACACCATTCATCACCATCTTCTCATTGATTTTCAAAGTGGGGAAAGAGGAACAATGAAGATAGCAGTGGACAGTAGGTATTCTTCATCATTTTCTCTTTGTTTTTCAACAAGAATGGAGTCTATAGGAGTTGATTCTTAGAGATTGATGGAGAAGATGGAAGGATAACTTCTCGATATCGATTCGAAGATGAAATCGATGCCTGATTAAGCTTATCTTATCTTTGTTTGATATGGATCTCTCTCGGAATTGTTTAATTGGCATATTCTTGTTATCATTTTATTGTTTATATTGTGAACCCATTGCTAGAATCGTTAATACGATTCGTAATTGTTCTATTTGGATTCATATGTGGCAACTAATGATTTTTAATCATTAGGGATAACGGAGCCTAAGTTAAATGACCCGAACTTATATACTTGTTGCTTAAATTTGTCTATTTTCCATTTCGTAATATGGTTGTCCAATTGAATCTAGAGATTGTATCCTAAGTTATTTGGCAGTTAGGTTTAATTAATGATCGTCTCTTAATTAAACACAACCCATGGGAAAATCAGGATTAGTAGAGCTTATTGTTAATCTACGACCAATAGTTCTAGGAGAGGTGTGAAAACATTATAACAATGAAAGATTTTTAATTGTGTGTAGTCTAAGATTGATCCGAGAACTGGGTTCACACACATTCATTACTTTTATCATTTTCAATTGTTTGTTATAGTTTATTTTCGCTAGTCTAATTTTACTTCATTTTCTTGATTACATAAAACCCAAAATCCCCTTTTTATTTACTTTGCATCAATTATTTTCATTACGATAATTAACCAAACATTTCCTGTGGATACGATCCCGATTAACCACATCTACAAGTTTTTAGTATGCAAAGTTAGGTAAATTTTGCAGTGCACTTGACACACGTTATCATAGATATATGGTGTGAGATACTTAAATGATTGGCTTAGCAAAAGTGGGATATTATTAATTTATACCCTACAACCAATCGACTAGTTGTAGTCTAGTGATAAAATAATTTTAAGGAATTCCTTATCTTATAGATATTCAAATGTATATAATAAATTTCATGAGATAAATATACATGCTATTAAAATTATAATAAGAACATAATTATGAGATTCATATCGTATTTTATGTATTATTCCTAATTTTTTTCTAGTTATTATATTAAGATTAGACATTAATAGAGTGTAAAAAAGACTAGCAGACATTATAATTTTCTTTATGAAGGAAGTAGCTGATCTCGTAGACTAAAGTAGGGAGATACTTAAACAAATGTGTGACTGTATGTTAAAGAACAAGTTCACTAAAATGAACTCATATGAGAAATCCATTTGGACATTAATTATATATCTACAAAAATTCTCATTGTGATGATTATACAAGTGATCATATGATTTGAAATCTTTAAAGTTTCTCATATAAGGATTATTATGTTTTGATACTATTTATGACTTATTCTATTTAAGGGTAGCTCAGTCAATAGTCATTGAATATAACATGAACTATATGGAGGTATTTGTGTGATTGATGTAGAATTTATCACCTTAAAGTAGTCAGGGGAAATATTTTGTTGTTATTGTTTAATATTGATTTGAAAAATCTTTAGCCAATATCGAACGACAATTTGTAAAATAATTTATAAATGTCATTAATTGGATCCATTACTTATGGTGAAGAACTAACATAATTGGACTTAAATAAAGTAGACATTATATTCATATTCTATGTCTAATCGAAACATTGTATGATAAAATGATTAAATTATATGAAAAATTATGCACAAAAATTTTAATCAACATCACTTTTATATTCTTAAATATTTGAGTGTTCACGATGCGTTGTCAGACTTCAATCTTAATTTATGGATATAAATTGTTTAATTAGAGAATTAAAAATTAAAAGATTTTAATTTTTAATTATCTAATTAAATAATTTATATCCATAAATTAAGATTGGAGATTTTAATTTGTCTAATCCTAAAGATGATTTAGAGTTATAATTTGTATCCATTGACAATATATTTGAAAACCTAATGAGTCACATATAATGAATAAATTGATGAGAAAAAAGATATTTTAATCAAGTTGGACTTGATTGTAAAGTTTGAGAAACTTTATGATTAAATATAAGATATATAATAAATGAGAATCAACAAGAGACATTAAATTTTATTTGGTCATACTTAGTATTTTATTATCATTAATTATAATTCTAATTAAATTTTAATTTTAATTAAAATTTTAAGTTTAGTTAAATTACTAAAACATCTAAAATCTATTATTAGTAGGTTTAGGTTTTAAGGGAGCTAACATTTATTACCTAACATTTTCTATAATTTTTGTAGAGTTATTTCAACATGTTTTGTAGATATCGTTAGAGGTTAGATACTTGAGACTACGATAGATGAGATAGGTCAGATTCAAAAATAGTTTGAAGAAAATCACAAGAAAAAGATCAAGTTTTAGACCAAAGTACGAATTATGATTTATACTTTATTATACTTTATATGTTAATTATATTATAAAATTTAAGTGATTTTAACTTTTTAAAATTATATAAAAATGTTTCATAATTATTTCGTTGCAAGTAAGATTATAACTCATCCCAATTTCCTATTAAAATTGAGAGCCAAGTGTTGTAAAACATCGACATCTTGGTTGCCTAAACGACCAACCGATCCCACAAAGCTATCTTCCTGGGTTAAGCGAAAGGAGAAAAAGACGAGACACAAGTCAATGTATGCATGATCTTGGGTTTTATCGTTACTTTTTGATCGTCACCTTTTGTCACAAGAAGAGAAGAGGTACGGAGTTCTCTTGCATTTATTAAATTCAAGCTACTTTCTTATCTTTGAATCAATTGATTATTATTATTGTTGAAACGGAAAGTCAAAAAAGATTTTCATAAGCCCTTTAGTTAATTATTTTAAGTTGTATTTACATAACAACTTAAAATAATTAAGTTATGTTATGAACAACGTTGACAATACAATAATATAGATTAAATTATATGTTTTATTCATAGTTAACGATGCTCAACATAATCTGGATTATTATGTGTTGGGCTATTGACAGCAATTAGAAGGCTTATAAGGCAGACAATAATAAGGCAGACAATAAGAGAGCCGTTGGAAACACCCGAAACTCATCACGGATTGCATAATGGATATTAATTATTGTTTTAAAAATTAGACCCAATATTAAACCGCTCAAATAAAATTTGAGGTTTAATAGTTTAGCCGATATTAAACCGCTATAAAATTAACATATAATAAATAAAAAGTATAAATTTTGAATTAATCAATTTTTAGATTCAATTCAGTTTATTTTAATAAATAATAAATTTTATTATTAAAAATGAATCTAATCATTTTGTTAGTGGTAAGGTGTACATATCATGTTCTAATCTTTGTCATCTATAAGATAAATAAGAAGGAGAAAAAATTAGATGATAAAAGCAGGTCGAAAAGACGAGTTAAAATTTTAAACACTCTATTTTATTTAGAGTGTTTTAACTATGTTCTGTCTAATCTGTTTCATGCAAATATATAAACTTTATATAAATATATAGATAAAATGTAATAAAATATGATTAAAATTGATTAACTGAAACAAACAAAACTTTGAGGATTTAATCTTCGAGCATGGTAGAAATAGGTTTATGGTACGGGTCAATTCCCAATTAAGATACGTAAAAGGAGTCTACAAAAGAATGAAGAAGGACGAAGCTTCCATGTCAAGCCCAAAATTTTGAATGGACATCACAGGAGATTACCGGTCGTGACCGTTATAATGATGTCGAGCATAAGTAACTTCTTATTATTAACTAACCATTCATATTACACTAGTCAATGCTTTGTTGGCAATTCCACTGTCATTCATGCCTGTGTGTTAGGTCTAGAATAATCTGAAAAGGGCAAGACTGTCAGCATCGCCAACTCTTTTTTCTTTGAAAATTATTACTTTTCGATTATGTTAATTAAGGTGATAGGATACTTCTATATATATATATATACACACATGTTTATTAATTGAGATCTGATCCTCTACTCTAGATACTCTAACATTAACTTATGTTAGAGGATTTAAGCTAACTATTTAAATAGAGATCTACTTAAATGAATGACTTATGTCCTTAACTTATGTTAGAGGATTTAAAATAACTATTTAAATAGGGATCTACTTAAATGAATGACTTATGTTCTCTGACATAAGTTAGGGCCAAGATTACCCGGACCAAAAGATTTGAGTGATATTAACTGATAAATACTTTCAGACTTGGAATTCAAAGCTAGTCAAGAGTGGACGCATAGTAACTTTGTCATGTCGACGGGATGACAATTCGATAGAAACACCATGTGCCTCATTAAATAGAGGTCAACGAAGATCATTGTTGCGTATGCATTTTAGTATTGATTACCATTTTTTATTCAAAATCATTCCAGTGACAACAACTTGTTTATTATTTTATTTAATTATGAGTTCGCGTAGACTGAATTGGACGAAGTTTCATTGGAACAATACCATCAACTTGCATGAGACCAGATTGCGAAGTCGCCGTCAATATTGACTTATTATCTTCTATATTAAGCAAATCCTAAACAGGGAGACTGAATCTGAGCTCATCTTTGGTTTTGATTTTGAACTGCAGCGCTTAAGGTTTTGAGAATGGAAGGTCAAATTGGGTTTAGCAGCTTGCCTGAAGGCTGTATTTCTTCAATTATTTCGTTCACATCTCCTATTGATGCTTGCAAATCTTCGTTGGTTTCTTCTTCATTTCAATCAGCTACAGAGTCCGACATAGTCTGGGAAAGATTCTTGCCTTCTGATTACCAGAACATCGCTTCAAGATCCACTACTCCCTTTAAGTTTTCTTCAAAAAAAGAACTTTTTCTTCGACTCTGCAACCCGATTCTCATAGATGGTGGTAGAAAGGTAAGAATTTGTACTCCTAAAATAACTAGAAATTCGGTTAATTACTTCGATCCTAATCTGTTAATAATCGCAGAGTTTCAAGCTAGAGAGATCATCTGGGAAGAAATCCTATGTACTGTCGGCAAGAGAACTTTCCATAACATGGAGCGACGAACCAATGTATTGGAGCTGGACTTCTTCACCTGAATCAAGGTTAGATCAACTTTTCTATCATTTACTGGGTTAAATTTCTTCTTCATTTTCTATTGATAACCTAGCATCATGTGGGATATCGATTGCTGTCTCATGGGAAAAACCCAAAGCTTGGCTACCCAAATTCTCAAGAGAAAGACAGGGAACGTTGATATCTAATAGAAATTCCTGTTTCTTGCAGGTTCTCTGAAGTTGCTGTACTTAGAACAATGTCTTGGTTGGAAATTCAAGGCAAGATTAGGACTGGAATGCTGTCACCTAACACAAGATATGGGGCATACCTTATACTAAAAATTGCTGATCGAGCATATGGTCTGGATTTATTGCCATCAGAGATATCAGTTGAAGTAGGGAATCAAGTAACGAATGGCACAGCTTGTATACGACGAGGTCAAGATGACAGGAAGCAGCAAATGGAGCGTCTGCTTTATGGCAATCGCATGCAAATGTTGAAGTCAAGAGTGATAGAGGGAGATGAGCGGGTTCCAGTTGAGAGGAAAGATGGGTGGCTGGAGATTGAGCTTGGAGAGTTCTTTAATGGAGAAAGTGACGAGGAAGTGAAGATGAGGTTTATGGAAGTAAAGGGTCATCATTTGAAAGGAGGGCTTGTGATTGAAGGCATTGAAGTGAGGCCTAAAGACTCAAAACACTGATTTCAGTTTGATCGGATTGTCCCTAAGCTGGATAGAAAAGAGTGTATACCAAAAACTATGCTTTTCTTCATGTATTGATTATTTTGCTAAATTACTCAAACAATACATGTACAGAAATTTCGCTTTGTTTGAATGCACATTGGGATTACAAGAGTTTATGACAATAACTAAAAATTAAGAATTAAGACGTGTGTCAAATTGAGTTCATATGGAGTCAAATAAACTCTTTCTATCTTCTAAAATATCAAATATGCCCATTTTGCCACGTGTAGCCATGGCAGCGATGGCTGAGATGTGCTCATGTTTACATCTCATGTCGTCATGTAAAAACTCAATGTCGTCATTTAAAGGATATTGACACCTGTCATGGATAATAAATACTCGGCCCTGTGCGTGTATTTCAGTTCAGAGCCCTATTCCCCTTTGCTTCGTTTCTTTACTATACTCGTTGTAGCATTGACATCTCCAAAGGATGATCGTTCTGCCTCAATGCTTAGGCAGCGTATGGTAGAAATTTCTACGGTCAGATTATGATGAAGTGCTTTCCAGATCGGCGTCCCCGTAATGACCTAGAATTGGTCTTTACTATTCTTATCTTGACTTACTCTACTTCTTGCACACGTAAATTAAAGAATTTATGAATGCAGTTTACAGTGAAATCATTCAAGGTCTTGAATCTTGATCATTAGCACGTGCTAATAATCTCAACGTCCATTATATATATAGATATATTACTTTCTAACAGAAAGATAGTCTGGTATTAAGTTGATGTTTGTGCGAGCTGTAAGTACATTATAATCGAATACATATATTATAATATTGCCTTTAGTAATTGGATAATAAATATATGACACTTATGGATGGATGTTTCATAAATATTGTAGATTCTTGAAGATTGCCTCTCTCCATAATGCAGCATTTTTAGTAGATGTGATTTGTTAGAATCATGCAGTGACAGCAGATTAAGTTTGCTTATGGATGCACAGGCGGTGGATCGAATATGAATCATGCATGGGGTTCATATTTGATCAACTGCTTGTGGATCTACAAGTAGCCTTAAGCTGCTGCCACATTTCAAATCCATATTTTCGTTTTTCAGATTTCACGTCTCTTCTGTGTACATGTGTTTTTTATTTTTTAATTCTATCTAGAGAATACAAGTTACATTCAAAGTGGAAGGGAGCTCTCAATTCCTCAACATTGGCTTTGGAAGTCCATCCCTGAGTTAAGGTTTTTGTTCGTTGAGACTGAAATTTTCATGGAAATGTAAATTGACTATAGGATAGGTCACATTGATCCAACTGATATGAAAATAATATCCAGGAATTTTATTTATACCCTTTAGCTTATTGGACTAATCTGATAGTTAAGATGAAATAACTCTTAAATTTTTGGTTAATTCCTTGAAAAGAATAATAAAAAAGCTTTGCCTTCTTTCACAGATCGCTGGAAGCTGTTACTTTAGGACAAGTTGGTTGCTACAAATCGACAGGAAGTTCGACGCTAAGATGCTACCTCCAAAAACATTGCGTAGAGCCTATCTCATTGGTCAATTTGTTGATCTTGCCCGAGTGCATGATCGTACGATTCTACCATCAGAGGTCTCCGCTTCAATGACAAGCTAAAGTTTACTTAAGTTGTCACGAGAAGTAAGCTCCAGCTTCATTACAAGAAAATTAGTTTTTAACGATGGACAATTATTGACAGAAATGAAACCGTTGGTAATTACCGACAGAAAATCTTGTCCATCGGTAAAATTGTCGGCAAAAATTTCAACTTGTAACGGAACAAAAATTCGTTCGTAAATATGGAGGGAAATTAACCCCAGAAAATTTTCGACGGAATATAGCCGTGGTAAGAAATACTTGTCGATAAAAAAAACTTTACTGACAGCACTATCGTCGGTAAATTTTAGTCCTAAACGTCCTCATTTGCCTTCGTTTCAACATTTTAAAAAGAATGAAAATAATACCAAACGACATCGTTTTGATTTAAGGTTAATCCCCCACAGCGTCTTCCCCTATTTCCTCTCTTTCATTTCACCCGCAGCCCCGTTTCTCTCCTGTCGTCGTCATCATCACCATCCCATTATGCCTCTTGTCGTCAGACCGTGCCTTCGTCGTCGTCGTCTGATCTACTTCAGGTACATCGTTGTCATCTTTTTGTGTTTTAATTCCAACGATATCAAGATATATGTTTATAATGACTAAATGTAAGTGTAGGTATCATTAGTTCATATTTATAGGTAAATGGTGTTAGATTTATGTTTTGGAAAATAATCATTGTTGGTTCAGATTTTAGGTAAATGGTGTTAGATTTTATTTTTGTCTTCGCTGGATTATGCCAATATATGTGTTCGTACTCCATGCATATCTTCCATGAAATCCTCTTAGGTTCACCAAACAATTCACAATGATGTTGGATAATTTGTGAATTGTTGGATTTCCTCTTAGATTTGTGAATTGTTGGATTTGTGAACTATTGGATTTGTGTACTGCTTTGTATATTGAGAAACTAATCCTAAGGTGTAAAATGGCACTAATGATAGATATAAAAATAGACTATTTTCCAAGGTATAGGGAGACATTGATGATGGACAAAGAAAAGGATAAGGATGTGAGAAGAGAAGAGGAACTTGCATATTGTGTGAAGTTTTGTTAGATGTGATATTATATTGAAATGTAATCAATCAAGGATTTAAAAGTGAGTAGTGGTGATATTACACACATAAAGTTAATGGTAATTAGGAAGTAATCTACATCTAATAAGAGAACTCCAACTTTCAAATTCGTGTACATTGAGTTCTTTAGAGGAAAATTTGGTTACAAAATGAGGTAATGTTATTATTATTGTTTGGTTTAATGATTGTTAATGGGCATGTTAGTGAATATTATTTAACCTTATTACTTTATTGGTTAAAATGTTATTACAGATCTACTAACAGTGAGGTTGTCAAGAATTTTAGATCTGGACTCATATTGAACAATTTCTTTACATGCTTTAGACTTAGGTGTCATATAAGTAATATGGAGGGTAATATTAAATTTATTTCTCCAAAACCTAATTTCTTATGTATATCGTATGCTATGAATATGTAACAGTTTGTTAGTAACTTTTCATCAATTTTGTTAGTAGAGAGTAAGGTTATTACGGTTCATAATGTTAAGATGTTGGTTTTAAAGAAACTAATTAACAACGTCATAAAAGACTTGAATAACATATTGTACTATGACTAGTTGGACATATTATAAGTCTCGGATGAAAAAATGCATAAATCTTTGTCCTTTATTGATTTCTAACGTATTATTCCCAAACGTGTAAGAAATATTGGTAAGGACTTAGATGTTGACATTGAAGCATGCATGACTAGCTTTATAAGTGTATTTTATCTATTTGTTTTGGCTTTATAAGTTTCATGGTGCACATTTTCTATCTTATATGCAAAATTATTTCCAATTTAATGTAATAAGAATAATATGTTGTTTATGTTATTTCAAATGCAAAATTGGTTTCCCCAATTATAGACATTGTTAAATTATAGAGATTGACCAACATTTTGATTATGCTTATCGATTGATGACATTTAGTGAAGAATATGTGATTCACATATATTGTACATTATAATTTTAGTATAAAGATTGGCACCCAGGACATCAATTATGGTAGGTTCTTGTTTATATTTTGTATGAACTAGTAACTTTTAGTATATTATTAATAGCACATATGAGTTGTAGTGGAACAAGTTGATGGATATTCACAAGCAATTATATGAGCAACTGATGTGCAATAATTTCACCTATACCTACATTTGCTAATGAAACAACTAAAAACACGCAAATGAATTCAATTCCCAATCAATTTGTTCATTTTTAATTTTGGATTTGACCATTGTACATATACTTTGTAATTAGGTTAGTGAAATATTGAAGTCTTAATTACAATTTTTATTAACTTATTCATTTTTTATGAATGTAGCTTACATAGATATAACTATTTCATATAAAGTTGAGAATTGGCTGGTTCTATTAATTTTCGACAAAAGGAAACCCTATGTCTCCCTTTTGGAATAAATTATAAATGTCAAATGTTGGATGCTTAAAATTTTCACATTGTAGGAATATAAAGGGAAGAAAAAAGAATGAATTATATAGAAGTTTGAGGAGGAAATTTAAAATAAAAATCATAGCATTTAGTTATGGAAATTGTACACAGTTGAAAATTGTACATACGAAATCCTTTGAATTCCTTTGAAAATCAAACAAAATGGAAATTAGAAAAATCCATACCTAAAATCATGTTTGTGGGATTTAGTTAAAACCCCAGTGTAATAAGTGAATCTTCATAGGCATGGAGGCGTTATTTGTAGAGTATATTTGGAGATGATATTGGTAGGTGATAGTTGATATAGGTTATACTCATTATTCATGGAGGCATTGATTGTTATTGTTAATAATACATTCAAATTCAAGATATGAAGGAAAACTTGAAATTTTGATCTAAACCATTATCGACAAAAAGAAAGTTGAACAAATTAACTTGAAAGCTATAAGTCATTTATTTCAAAAAAGAAAGCATCTATTAAAAAGATACAAAAACATAAAAATCGTTGCAATCTAGATTTCTATTGAATCATGTTCTAATCTAGACCCTACAAACTCCTATAACCAATATACCTTTTTAAGTTAAATTGGTTTGGGTTATTCAACAAAGAATTGAAAGTGAAGCATTTCAGGAAGATGTTTATGAAATAAATGCATTTGTCACATATGATGATAATGAACCTTTTAACGATTCATCTAATGAATATTTGAAATTTCATCTGGAGAGGATGACGAGGGCCAGAGATCTGAAGAGGAGTCTGAGTTTGATTCTTATTCTTCAGAAAAAAAAGATGATTGTAATTTACAATTAAGTGATGATAGCGATTACTTTGTGTTTGTAATTGAATATTATATTCATCAAATTAATTATTTCCTTTTCAATATATTGTATAAAATATTGAATTCAAATTCTTATATTTCTAGAAAATTCAATAAAATATTACTAAGTGATTCCTAGAGTGGATGGATTAATTCATATCATTAGGCACATTGAAGATGAATAAGTGCTAAACTGGACTACTTCCATTTATCATCGATATTAGAGTTGAACATATCATCATTTTATTCTAAATTGACATTTGTAGAATATACCTCCTAATATTATTAATCAAGGAATGTCGACGACTAGTTCCGGATGGTACTAATTCATTCCGTTAGGAGGAATGTGGCAAAATTGTCCCTACTGAAGGAATAAACAATGCAGAAAAAATCTCCACTTCATACACTAATGATCGTTTTCCTTCCATGGCCGATCTTCTGCTTTAAGGTGTTTAGTATCATCTGCACAATTTCACTTTCCTTATTATGTGCATCTCATTTTCTTTCATGAAGCTATTATATATATTCACATTTGATGGTATATACTACATGTTGTTTTAAGCTTCCTTGAATCTCGAAGATGGCATATATGCCCATGGAGGCGGGAGCGATGTCAAAATGGTCTGTAAAGGATTAGGGAAATTGGTTTTTTTTGGAAAATTCATCAATTCCATAGACTTCGTCTGGACATTCACATATGCATGTCACTCCAATTTTGGTTCGTTTAACGGTTTACTAATCTGACAATATCTTGGTTCTATACTGATTGTGTCTTAGGTAAATCATTTCATACTGGCAATTTATTTGGAGAGTTTGTCTTCCATAGCGACTCATTCACTGTATCCTCTCCAAGTTTAGCTATAGCAGAAACGCGGTTGCAAGAAGGTGTTAAAAACCCTACACCTGAGGGAAGAACTATTATTGTTTCAATTGGTTCCTTTGAACATGTAAAGACCTTTCTCGGGAATCCAGAAATTGGGGACTCATTCACCTTTAACGACTCTCATGTCACTTGAAATCCAAAAAAATAATTATATCATTGTCATTTATCGATGCAATCAACTGGACTCAGCTTTGAAGTTAATTTATTATTGTATCTGTAAGAATTTGGCAAACAACCTCTCTACTAGTTAGGGGTCAAGCTGCGTAGTATTGAGTGTGGATTGTTATTGTTCTTGTTCTATGACTGTAAGAATTGTTAACCTTTTAATTCAAAGTTTGTACTTGAATATTATATTCAACAAATCGCCTTATTTCCTTTTCAATATATTATGTAAAATATTGAATTCAAATTCTTATATTTATAGAAAATTCAATCAAAAATAAATTTCAGATTGAAATATGCCACGAAAGAGACAACGTGATATAATGCGACCCAGGTTCAAACAATGATTTGGAGGTACTTATTGTCAAGGTGAACTATCACACTCTGCAGTTGCAACTGAATCACCTCCTCCCTCTCCAGCTACTACAGTTGCAAATGAGGCATCACCTTCTGTATCTGATGCTACACCATTTACTACCTTTACATCATCCACTACCCCTATAGTGACAGAGATATCAGGGGTAAACGATGCGAATGAAGGAGGCAGCCGCCAGTCTGGAGTTGAGGGACCTGATGGAAGAACTTACATCACAATTGTCAATAATTTGTAAGTAAAAATACATGAAACACTATATGTTTATAATTAAGTTATATGTTTAAATTTTAAAAATGGTATAAAATTATTTGTTTTTATATTAGGT
>JANITX010000008.1:11345772-11356703 GCA_027564395.1 Erythroxylum ulei
TCTGCCCAACGCCAGAAATTGAAGAATGATGCCAGGTATTATATTTGGGATGATCCATATTTATGGAAAATGTGTTCCGATCAAATTGTGCGCAGGTGCGTATCCGAATCTGAAATTTCTTCCATATTGCAATTTTGCCATGCGTCTGCTTGTGGTGGGCATTTTGGCCCTAATAGGACAGCTAGGAAAGTGCTTGAATCTGGTTTTTACTGGCCTGATATTTTTCGAGATTCTTATGCATTTTGTAAAGCATGTGACAGGTGCCAAATGACTGGCAACATAGGCCGACGAAATGAAATGCCTCAGACCCCGATTATTGTTTGTGAAATATTTGATGTGTGGGGGATTGATTTCATGGGCCCTTTCCCATCGTCATTTGGTTTTCAGTATATTTTGTTGGCTGTTGATTATGTTTCGAAATGGATAGAGGCAAAAGCTACTCGAACTAATGATTCTAAAGTTGTTGTCGATTTTGTGAAAACTAACATTTTTGTCAGGTTCGGCACCCCGAAAGCAATCATTAGTGATCGTGGGACCCATTTTTGCAACAGAGTGTTTGCTGCACTATTGAAGAAATATGGAGTTGTGCACAGGACTTCCACGGCTTACCATCCGCAAACCAATGGATTGGCGGAATTGTCCAATCGAGAGGTAAAGAATATATTGGAGAAAACTGTGAACTTTAGCAGGAAAGATTGGAGCTGCCGATTGGATGATGCTCTTTGGGCTTACCGCACTGCCTACAAAACGCCATTAAATATGTCTCCTTACAGACTTGTTTATGGCAAGGCCTGTCATCTACCAGTGGAAGTTGAGCATCGAGCGTTTTGGGCTGTGAAGCAGTGCAACATGAATTTTGATGCTGCGGGGCAACAAAGAAAGTTGCAGATTCAAGAATTGGAAGAACTACGGAACCATGCTTTCGACAACGCTGTTACATACAAGGCCAAAACTAAAGCTTTTCACGACAAGCAGCTTGCCGAGAAGAAGTTTAAAGTCGGACAGAAGGTACTTTTATTTAATTCGACTTTGAAACTTTTTGCAGGAAAATTGCGATCCAAGTGGATTGGGCTTTCGTGGTCACAAAGATCTATCCGTACGGTGCTGTGGATATTCAAAGTATGGACACGAAAAAAATTTCAAGGTGAATGGCCATCGTTTGAAGCCATTTTACGAAGGATTTCAGCCCTAATCCGTCGAAGTTAATTCTTTGAATGAACCTTCCTATGACTGAATGGCGCCCATGTCGGGCTAACGACGTTAAACAAACGCGCTTCTTGGGAGGCAACCTAAGGTTTGATTTCATTTTATTTTTCCTCTTTTCATTTTTAGTTGTTAATAATTTTGTCGGGTTTCTTGTTTTTCAACTTTTTTTTGTTTTCTGTTCCATCATTTTGCTAAATATCACTTGGTCGAAGTGTTTTTATTGCCTTGCAGGATCGTATAGTTTGATCAGTTGTTGGCGACTGAAGGGAATTGGATGAAAATCAAGCAACAAAGGAGAGGGTTTGCATGGAAGGTTTTTATTTGGAAAGAATCAACGCACAGGGGAAACTTACCCAAAACTTTCCCCAATACTTTATTCGTTTTTGTGTTCTTTCCAAAAAGAAAGCATTATTTAAGACTTTGTGTTATGCCCTTACTTGTATTAAGAGCCCATTAATTTTTGAAGCCTACCTTCCACTAAAACCCAACAAATTATTCTATCCTTTCTTTGACCCAAATACCTAGCCCATAAAAACTATCCTTTACCCAAATCTCTAGCCCACTCATTTTCCTTTACCCAAATCCCTAGCCCATTAACTTTTCAAAACCCACCTTCCACTAAAGCCCAACAGCCTACCCTTTCCCCCACCGTTTTTGTCTCCCCCAAATCTCCTAAAAAATCCCTAATTTTTAGCAACTACAACGCACCCACGACAGCCCATCCGACCCGCACCACCAGACCATGTCCATGCCAGTAACCAGACTGCCAACCAACTACAACGCACCCATGACAACCCATCCGACCCGCACCACCAATCCACACCTGCGTCCTCCCACCTACGCACGCACCATGCCAGCATCCGCACCGCACCAGCAGCACGCATCCGCATCACAGTAGCGTCCAATCCGCAACACGCCCACTAGCCCGCGCCAACGCACGCACCAGTCCGCACCACGCCAGTGCCTGCGTCCGACCACCTGCACCTGTACCCAGCCGACCCACGTCTCCAGCGCTGGAGCCCTCTTCATTATCCCCAAATTCCTTGATTTTATTTTGCTGTCTACTAAAAATCTTCTTAGCTAATTGTTTTGACCATCACTGTTGTGTGATTCTCTGATTTTGCAGGTTGATTTTCCTAGCTTGGAACTATGCCTAGGAATCCGACAGTAGCACTTTTAAACACGCAGAATCTATCCCCATTCGACAGTCCACTCGCAAACGTCAGGCACCAACACCATCCCCTCCACCTCCCATTGATGTCCATGACAGTGATGAGGAGGAGAATATCATTGACACAAACGAGATCCCTACTGCCAATGAGGAGGACGCCCAACCTAGTGTGGTAGAGGGCGCGGCAGAAACTGACACAGCGACCTTTCCTAAAGAGCGTCGACGCCGTTCCCGGTCCAAACGTGGTACAGGTATCCAGCGAAATAACCTCATAGCCCACGGCCAAGACAAAAATCTTGGCTACGAGGCTGACGAAGATATCCGATTGCTCAACCAACTTAAAGGGAGAACGATTTGCCCAGGTCGGTATGTGGACGAATCTTGCTTGACTTACTTTAATTTACAATCTCAGTTTAAGTCTTTAGTGGATAATTTAGGATTGAATGTGTTTGTGAGTTGCAGCTGCCCATTTTTAAAGAATTAGTTTGGGATTTTTATACTTCATTGGCATTTGAAATGCCTGCTAATGGTGATGTCACTACACCAGCTACCATTCGGTTCAGGATCTTAGCGCGTCATTTTTCCATGTCCGTCAATGAATGGAATGTAGTTTTAGGCTTCATACCCAATTCTCTGCTTTCTCATTATTCCTACATTAATTCTTTTTGTGATTATCCTGATTGGTATGATGAGAAAGAGACTTATTCATTCCTGTCCGTTGATCCACAAAAATATAATCCTAGCTCCTCTAAGGCTAATTCTCTTATTGATCCCGTTTATAGGATTTTCTACCGTTTTCTAGCGTTCAACTTTTCAAGAAAAACCAATAATATGCATGTGATTTCTAAAGCAGAGCTCTTTCTTTTATGGTGTGCTCAGAATAACATGAGCGTCAATATGGGTTATTTTTATATAACACATATTCTCTACATCTTGGCTCATCGCACACATCCATTGATTTTGGGCTCTATGATAACATTGCTTGCTGTCAAATTATGTGACTTTGATCTTTGTTGTTATCATCTATTAACCCTGGGACCAACGGTCCTCGCCTTGGATATGAGTGCTCTTTGTAAGATGCAGGTTACTCGTGCGTTAGTTGATGGAGAGTTCGTGATCTAACCACCAGATGTAGAGATAGCCGGGTCATCTCGAGCTCCATCCATGGTACTTGTGGAACAAATGGGGTGGTTGGAGCGTCGACAAGGCATTTTGGAAAGTTTACTCAACAAGTTACAATCTCAAGTCACCAAGATTGAGCGCAACATCACCTACTGGTTCAAGTGTAGTGGTTATGGCGATCCACCATATCCACCGTCACCTTAGCGCGTCACTTAAAGAAGCTTTTTCTCACCCTTTACTTTTTACTATTCTTGTCTTTCATTTGCTAACATTGAGGACAATGTTTAGTCTAAAGTGTGGGGAGGGGAAAGTTTCACTTATTTAGCTTTGTTTGTTTTATTTGCGTAATTGTTCGTTTGTGTTTTATGTTTATTGTTTAATTATTTTGCTAGAATTTGCTATTTTACCATTTTTGTTTTTAATGTCATGTTTATCACTGTTTTAGGTTAATTTGTGCATATATGCATCATGTGAAATGTTTTGGAAATCCCCATCCTTAAAAGAAAATAATTAAACATGTTTTTATAGACAATCTTGCCTTCTTTGTTCAGGAAACTTGAATTATTGGATACTTTGGCCTAATTGATCTTTTCTTGATTCTGTCTTGTCATGACTTGAGTTAGTGTGTGTACTGGAATTAAACAGACTGCTTCAGTTGCTTGCGCCTTTAGAGAGTAATAGGCATACATACACACTAAACACACTGTGAGATTTTTTGAGACATAGGATAGAGAGTGCAACCTTACACGCACTCTAGTTTTCTTTCGGAGAGCGCACACATTTGTCCCCTGCTAGAAACTGACATAAGTTCTGTTCAAAACCACATTTAGTACACTGGAATGAAGCTAAGGCATTGTTTGTGCAACCCCTTTTCTATCCATTTTCTTTCAAAAATCCAACCCAAAAAAATTTTATATCCTAGTTCAACCCTTTTGAGCCTAGACCTTTTCTTTGTTTTAACATACCCATTTTAACCTGTGACTTCTTCTTTCAAACCCCAACTTTTGCACCTAGTTGAGAAGAATTACCAAGTAGCATATGTAATTACATATCTTGTATACCGATGCTTAGTCACTTTGGGATATATCTGAATTGTTCGCTTAATTGTGTTTTGTTGATAAAAATGAGAGAAAATCATAGCTGGCTAAAATGCATTTGTTGGTTTTAGTTTCGAAAAAAAAGACAAAAGAAAAAAGAGAAAAAGAGAAAAAGAGAAAATAGAAAAGAGAAAATGCATAGGAAGTAGTTTCAACAGCCTTGATTCAACTTCATTATTATAGTTGAAGTTAAGTGAATGATGGATTTGCGATGTGGTATATTTGAATAAGCTTAATGGTTTTATCCTTTTAATTGTGTTGAAATTTTTTTTTTGAAGATGTTGGCATGTGTCTACTTGGTACATTTCTTTGCTCTTCTGAACTCAACTTCTTTAGTAACCAACAAGCCCCATTACAACCCATTAAAAGACCTAGCTGACTAATGTGGTTTTTAAACCCGAGCTAGTGGTAGAGATGTGAATTTGTGTCAGTCATATGGAAAGAACAAATTTGTGCTGGATTTCTGAGGGAAACACCAACACCTAAATTTTACATGAGAGAATGAGTGAAACATTGCGAGGGTATAGTTGCTATTACTTTTTACTTGGGCATTCCTAAATCGGTTAACATTCCTAATTAATTAGGAGATCAACCTTCATGGGTTTGTTTGTTTAATTCTAGATTGCATACATTAACTTGAGAAGTGATGAGTGTAGTTGAAAGAATTGTGATAAGATGTTGAAGTGTCTCGATAATTTGAGTTGATTGAATACATGAGGCAAGTATGGTTCAAGTGTGGGGAGTTTTGATAACTTGCATTTTGTCATGTTAACTCTTTGTGTTTTATGTTATTTTGATAGGCTTTTGTGATGTTTTGCTTGTGTTTCTGTGGTAATTCATGTCTTTGTATGTTCTAGATGATGAAATACCAAAGTGATGCAATTTGGAGTGAAATTGGCTAATCTGGAGGTGAAGAGGATTTCAACATAACCATGTTGAAGGTAACACAGAGTTGGCAGATTACCACCTGCAATTTTTGACTTGATTACCTTGGGATTTGGGCCTCAATAACATAGCTCTCTTTGCTAACGAAGTCAAGTTATGTTGAGGCCATTAAAGTCTTATTTTGACATTTAATTGGGCCCACTTTGTTCATTAAAAAGGGAAAGTTTTAGACCTTTAAAAGAGGAGGCCCACTTCATTTAATGAAAAGGGAAAGAAAACCTAGGGATGGGGGGACTGATGAAAAAAGAAAAAGGGGATTGGCGGCGGTAATTTGGACACAAGGAGAGAAAGACGTGTTTTTCAAGAAAGCTGGAGCTGGTTTGGTTGGAGGTTGTTCGTGCGTCCAATGGTGAACAACTTCAATATTAATTTGTCAAATCAGCTATAGTAGATAGAGAGTGGCCGACGGCAGCTTCTGGTGAAGGGGAGGCAAAGGCAACGACTCTCCTTTAAAAACATTGTCCTTGAATAGAGCTATGTGTGGCTAATCTTTTAGCACTAGATAAGGTACTTTACGTTTGATTCATGTAGTTCGTGGGACTCCTTTGATTTAATTGTTTTCATTTATCTCTTATGTTTATTTAATCTCCATGCTTTAATCGATTTATTATCGCCGTGTTTGTTGATCAATGAGGCCTGTTAATTGATTGACTCGGTGAAAAATTGCCGAATAGATTATTTAATCCGTGATTGCTGTCTATCAAAGTGGCGAATTAATTTCAATTAAGAAATTAATGAGATTAAATAATTTAGTCTAAAAAGATTGCGGCTTTTCCTATTCTGTTGGTTAAGACAAGGGTCCATTAGAGCCTACGGCTACCATAGATTATATTCTGAGGAGCTTTACTCAGGCATAGTCTAATTGGTTAGAGTGATAATCTGCAGAGCTTTACTCGGGGTTATCGAATAATTACAAATGGATTAGTCGATATGTGTTGTTCACTGTCTGCTATAACTTTGTCCATAAGAATGAACAAATTATATATTTTTTGAGCCTATGATCGAATTACAGTATCAAACGGAGGAGTACCTTGGCTAGGCTTTTATTTATATTATTTTCAATCTTTATTTTTAGTTTCTTTCTGCGTGATTTCGTGTTTTAAATTTAATCATCCCCAAATCAAATCTTTTAATATTTTTGTTTTTATTTACTTATTTTTATTTTTGATTTTACACAAATAAATAATTACTACATTTGTCTCTGTGATTCGACCCTATTCACCACTTTACTCCCTTAAGTGTTCTAAAGTGGGAATTAATTTTCGCTGGTTCGACACGCCATCAGGAACGAATAAAATAGGATAAGAGTAAGGAGTTAAACAATGAAATTGGACAAGATAGCAGAGAAAAGAAGATTAAACAAAGATGATTCAAAGAAAAAGATACTAATTTCAGATTTTAGATAGGAATAAGCAAGTCAAGTACTTCCATTTTTGCTCAACTCAAATCTACCCCTTTTTACAAAAACCGAGCCTCCACTATCATCATCTTTTTATTTTATTTTAATGTTTTATTTTCTTTTGTTCCTTTTTATATTCTTCCTTTTTCAACAAATCACAGCTGAGGTAGTCAAAAGAAGTGAGAAGGATTGGATATGAAATAATAAGAAAAAGGAATCAGTTTAGAAAAATAACAAGATGACTAGATTTGTAAAGTTTAAGAAGGACATAAGCGAAAAGATTATAACAAGAAAATTTTCTTTTGCAAGATTTACCAGAAACATGTATGGAAGAAAACAACCAAGATTTTAAGAAACATGTATGGAAGAAAACTAGTAGATTTGCAAGATTTACAAGAAATGTGTATGGAAGAAAACAATAATATTTGCAAGATTTGCAAGAAACATTTATATAAGAAATCAACAAAATCAATAAGAAATGTGAAACAAAATAAGTAATACACACCAAAATGATTTAAAATATCCCAATCTCTGATGTGAACCCCATAAATTGGGGTCTAGGAACCCACGAACAAGTTGTTGAAAGGAATTTACAGAAAAGCTAAATCAATTATATTTTCAAGAAAAACACAAACCAATGTTTAAAGAAACACGAACCAAAGTTATAAATAAGGATATTGATTCCAAACTATAGGAAAAGAAGAGATTGAGAGTGAAAAATCAGATGAACGCCATAAGGAATCACCTTGATAAGTTCCAAGTTCAATGAAGAACTAATAAAGTGAATAAAATCACCAATTTCGTAAAACAAATTCCAATATGAATTCTTGTACAAACATGATGATTATATAGGCTATATAAAACCCTAATGTATCTTCTAGCAATGATTTGTTCCTAAAAATAAGGAAATCCCTAAGATTTAGAAAAACCTTTTGAAAACTTATTCCTAAAGTCAAATATAGAAAGTGCACTTTAAGGTAGCCCAAATCAGTTAGAGGTCTCTTGAAATTGTCAAAATAACATATTCTTCTAGTTAGGCCAAATAAACAACTAATTTGGCCTATTTAATGCATGAATTAAAGTCATAGGGCTAATTGATCTCTTTAAGCCCAAATCAGCTTCTATTGTTTCTTTTTAGCCTAAACATCTTCAATGAGTCCATTAAGAGCTTCCTTCATTCTTTTAGCTTTAGCATGAGTTATTGGACCTCTACCAATGTGTAATGGATCATCAAAATATGTTGAACTAAATTACACCATCATTTGCATGCCTTAGTTAGGTTTCCATCAACAAGGGGTGCATAAATCCATCTATCCTAGAATCTTTGGACTAAAACAGGTGTATGGAGCATTTTGAAAATTGATTTTTAAGGACTGGAAAAGACAATCTCTATTAAACTACAAAACTTGTGGGGAGAATTCAATAATTTAGCAATGGAAGATATTGAATTTGTTAAGAATTTCTCCTTAATAATTAATTAAATTATTAATAAAATTAAAAGTTCTGGACATACTATTCCTTCAAAAAAAAATTGTTGAAAATGTACCTAAAAGCTTACTGTAGAAATTTGAACACATATTTTTTTTATTATTAGTAGAAAAAATATCTTATGCAACTTCTTTTCTTTGAACTCTTAAGTTCTCTTGAAGCATACAACCAAAGAGTTAGTAGTAATCTATCCAACCATTAGAGTAAGTACTCAAAACTAACATGAATATTTTAGAGAAATTTTTAAAAGAAGAATATGAAAAAAAATCAATTTAACTTAAAGGAGAGAAACTGCAATAGAGGTTGTGGAGGTGGAAATCAAAATAAAGGAATAAGTACTAGAAGAGTGTTGGAAATGGTAAAGGAAGACAAGATTTTTAGCAAAAAAAAGTTTGATAATTTTGACTCTCACCATATTACTTCTAAGAAGGCAAGACATGAATCAAAAGATATTTACTTCAAGTTGATTTACTTCAAGTATTATAGACACAAAATTCCAAATTATTTCGAAAGGGATTGTTGGCTCAAAAATAAGGTGAAATTTAAAGATGAAAATACTAGGTCAAATTTTCAAAAGAAGATGATGCAAAAGTGTTATTTTATTCTAATGATGGTTCTCATGATATATAAAATAAATGGTACTTAGATGCTGGTTGCAATTGATAAGTGTAAATTGTATCGTGTTTTAGGGCATAGTTTGATATGTGTTTAGCTGTTAATTCGATCATTAGTATGTGTTCAAGTTAAAAATGTTTTATTTTGTTAATTATTTGTGTTTTATGGGTTAGTACAAGCTTTGCGCTTAAATATTATGTTTTTGAAATACCTTGATGTGTTTGCTAGTGTTTTAAGGTCAATATAGAAGAAGTTTCAAAAGACATTCGAGCAGAAACAATAGGCCACGATTGTGATATAAGGTTTAGATGTAGGCCACAATCATGGCCTGCAGGCCTACAGTTGTGACCTGCATCAAGTAGGTAAGAAAAAGCTTACAAACTTCACGTTTTGAGGGACTTTTTGGACCTTTCGGACCCCCAAAAAATCCTAAGGTTACCCAAAACATAAAAGGCTATTTAAAGAACATAAAGAGGCAGAGAAAAGGAGCTTTACATTCATCCACTCTTGGAAACCCTAAAGGGAGAGAAAAAGAAGAGAGAGAGAAGAAGAAGAGGAAGAAGAAGTGGATCACGATGCCACCGATTCCCAAATCAGGTGGTATCCTGAAGCCACTGCCTTCCAAATTTTTCCAACAGAAGTTCCATTTTCTCTACATTTCCTTCTTCATTTAAATGTATAAAGTTGAGATGGATTGTGTGGAAATGGATTTTAGATTGTTGATATCGTCCTAAACTCTCCTTCAGGATTTTACTTTGAGTTAATGTTGATTTAGTTATTTTTTGTGTTTATTGGTTTGAGTGTTGTGATTGATTAATGTATTTGCATGTTCCAGTATTAAACCAAGAGGGTGAGCCAGATGAAAATGATTAGATCAGATTAATGAGAGTTAGGCGGTCTAATTGACCATTTAATCATTCTAGTCGATAATTTCATAAGGACAGATCCTGTATGAGACCCAATTGTTTATTAGAGAGCTTTATAATTCAATTAGGGTTTACAATTTAGGATTTAATGGTTATAACTCAAGAGAGAGTAATCAACCTTACGATTATCTAGAACCGATACCCCATAAACACATAAATGGCTAGATTAATATTAATGATAGGTAAAATCCCCTCTCTTAACTTGATCAACTTTCTTGTCAAATTTCCATTGTGACCTATGTGACTACTCAGTTTAATTATGTTTTGTTGAAATTTTCCCTTTACAATTCTTGAATCAATTTCTCGTATTTATTTTTCTTGTTCACTTATGTAGTTTTTATTTCTTTTTATTCTTTTCCCTTAGCCTTAGGTAACTTAGGATTAAGTTAGTACCCTCCTTATGGGATCGACACCTCTTGCACTACAGTTGCAACCCGTGTGCCTGTGGTATTTGAGGGCTTGTAAATTTTAAAGCTCGAACAACACAATCAAGTTTTTTGCGTCTTTTGTGATAAAAAAGAAGTTAAGTATAAATTAGACGATACATCAACTTGGATATCACTAGACAACAATGGGGAATTTCGAGAGTTGAAAGCTAAAAAGGGATGGAAAGAACGATGGTGGAGGAAATACACCATGGGGAGTGACAGACCCTTATGGACATTATGAGGCCATAGCTCAATGCCCATTATCTAGGGATTATGCGATCACCGATGCAAGCGAATACGTTTGAGATCAAACTATCACAGCTAAACATGTTGCGAACCAATGTGTAATTCTACGGGTTAGCCAATGAGGATCCTAATGCTCATTTAGCCAATTTCTTAGAAATTTGAGATACCTTCCAATATGTTGGGATGTTGGAGGATACTATTAGGATGAGGCTTGATCGCGGCTCGTCGTTCAATCTAGGATTGATCCTTGGAAACCGGTCAAAAACAATAAATTCCAAGATTGCAGTA
>JANITX010000008.1:11356803-11369787 GCA_027564395.1 Erythroxylum ulei
GACCCTTCCAAAAATCTAGACCTTTGGGTCAATTTTCCATGATCATTTTGATTAGGTAAATGAAGCAATTTGATGAAACTTTATTCTAGAAAAATGTTCCCCATTGTCTTAAGTTTTTAATGACACAAAAATAATTCAATTTGGTTCAGTAATCTGAAGGTTATACCCCAAAAATTTTGGACTATTCTTATACTAAAACAATATTCTATGTTCAATTTCCATCCAGAAATTGAAATTGTTAGAGACTGAATTAAAACTCTATTTCTTCAGACAATTTGTATTCCTATGTCTCTAGTTTATGCCAAATAAAAAATCACTCCATTTGGATAACTATAGAACAAGTTATGTTTAAAATACCAAAGCATGTTCAAGTTGAGTATGAAAAAATTCGCCGTGGCAAACTTTTCCATATTGGAAAATTTCTCGGGAATTCTCAAAAGTTGGTCACAACGAACTAACAAGAGTTGGCCGCGACGAACTTTCACAGAGGACTCGTCTTCCGAAATTTTCCAGATGCTAACTCTTTACTTCCTACCTTTATTCAACTTCATTTTCACTTCTATTTTACTTTTAGCTATCACCAAAACATTCTTCATTCATTAAATCAAGAGGAATAATGCTTATGCTTACTTGTTTATCCAAAGCTTCTTCAATCACCATAAAGCCCTAGCTTCTCCAACATACACGATCATCATCTTTCATAATGAAATGGGCTGGGTCTTCTATCCAGAAGATGGAGAAGACAATGAAACAAAATCAACATGGTGAGGGTGAAAGTGAGTTTTGTGAGTGAAAGGGGAAAAAGATGGAAGATAATCGAAGGAGACGAAGAAGAGAAACATGCATCGTGAATGGGCCAATGAAAGACCATGAGATATTCTTTAATTTAGGTAAAATTAGTGAGTGGATGCCACTTGTCAACATTTTGTAGTCTCTAATTTCTAATCCAATTGTCTCCCAAATTTTCAGATATTTTCCTAAAATTTACCAAAATTCTAATCCAACTATTTATAGCGCTCCAATTCGATTTTCAATACAAATAATTCAAATTTCTTAATTTAAACACAATTATAATCAATCCATAAAGACCTCATAATTAATTTAAATCATGCTTAACTCCAATAAAATGATAAGAAAAATTTCAGGAGCCAATAAGATCGACCTAGACTCACCACTGCTATAGTAGTAGTCTAGTTATTTTATTTTAACTAGTGTTACAATGCGTTATCAGGACATCATCAAACTAATTAATGAAATGGATTTAGTGAATTATATGGAAAGCCTCAACCCCTACAAGGTCCTAGGCCTAATGGAATGAATTATCTTTCTTTTTAATAAAAATGACTGATCAAGGATAAAGTAGAATGCCATCAAAGTTATATTAAAATTCTTCAATTTAAATAAGTTGGTTGGGGAGATCCATAAAACTAATTTATGTCTGGCTCATAAGGTTCCAAATTTAAGCTCACATAAGAATTACAAATCCATAACATATTGTAATATTCTTTACAAAATTATCTCTAAGATCCTTACCTTAAGGCTAGAGCTAGTTTTAAAATCATTCGTTAGCAGTTCTAAGGGATGTTTTATAAGTAGAAAGAATGTCAGGGACAACATATTCTTAGCTCAAGAGCTCCTCAAGGGACATCATCGAACCTGTTTCCCTGAGAATTGCATTAAGAAGATAAATTCCTATAAATTATTTGACATTATTAATTAAGAATTCATCTTGTATTTAATCTAAGCACTCGAGTTCCCTTGCAGATTTATTACCTAGATTGAGGAATGCATTGTCACTTCTTTCCTCTATGTCATTGTTAATGGCAAGCAAACTAGATTAATCAATGGAAAGAAGAAGAAAAAGGCAAGGAGACCCTATATATCCTTATCTTTTCTCAATCTACATAAAGGTCTTATTAAGGCTTAGTAATATTAGCGTTTGTAGATAACCCTCACTAAAATTTTATAACAAATATAACAAGTTTTGATTATTTAATTTTACCTTTTCAGATGATATTCTTTTCCTATCTTAAAGTTATCTTGAATTCTATTAATATCTTCAGTAAGCTGTCGAGCCTAGTCTTTAATTTGGATACGAGCTACTGATATGTTTCTTTAGTAGTTACCTATGTTTACATAAATGAAAATGAAGGACCCCCCTTTTACTTTCCTTGGAGTCCCCATCTCCACCAACAATCTAACATGTAGAGAGTCTTAAGCCTTATATAATATGATAGGAAAAAAATGTTTTTGGGGATGTATAAATTTTTCATATGCAAGGAGACTCTAATTAATCAAGTCCATTATGAAAATTTACACATATATTAGACTTAGCATATATTTCTTCCAAAGTAAACTATCAAGGATATGTAGAGACTCATAAGGAAATTCCTTTGGTTAGGTGATGAACATAAGTAATATAACGTCAAAGTTAAATGGTTTTTATTGGTTTACAGAAGGAGGTGGGAGGTTTAGGAGTGTGGTCTATCAAGGTCTTCAATAAGGTACTCTTATCTAAGAGAGTGTACTATATTTTTGCATATAAGGAAAAACTATAGATTTAGGAGTTTGGCCTATCAAGGTCTTCAATAAGGTACTCTTATCTAAGAGAGTCTACTATATATTCACATATAAGAAAAAACTATAGATGCTATGGAAGCATGGTTATTATTTTGAGAATAAGAGCTTTTAGAAAATCAAACCAAAAGTTGAAACAGTATGGACAACATAGAAAATGCTCAAACTGAAGAACAAAATGTGCTAGGTGATTGGACACAAAATAAGGAACACGAATGATCCATAGAAGTGGTTTGACAGTTAAGAGTCTAAAAGGTCCTCTCTTTCTTATTCTTGATATCTTACACCTAAGGCATATACTAAAACCTCAAGAAAATATGAATGAATTTGTATAAGAGAACTATTGTTTTATAAGGTTTAAGGTCTTTTCCAATCTAAAAAACATCCTTCCTAATTATTAGCCTTTTAGCTCCTTATGAAAAAGGTCCATTGGCTCAAAAAAGGCTTAGGTGCTTACACCAATAAATCTTGCTATCAAATATTTAGAGAGTAAGGAGAAGGGAATCATAGAGCAAACTAATCTAGTTTAGAAAGAATTGCCCTAAATTTACTTTTTTTATTGTGGTTAACTATAGAAAATAGGTTTAGCAACTTTAATATGCTAAAAAATCTCGCATATTTCTATCCTGACTTATACCATTTGTAACTCAATAAAAGAGACACATAATCACATTTTATTTCAATATAGGTACTCTCTAGTGTTATAAAGGAAAATCCAAGAATTGTGCAACCACCATTATAATAAGAAGGATTAGAAAGGAATAGAGAATTGGGTAGTAAACAAGTCTATTGTCAATTGAGGATTATGCTATATTCAAGGTAGCATTGAGTTATTTTGGAAGTAACGAAATAATAGACTATTCAAGAATTAAAGCCTTGACATTACAATATTCTATAGGCAAACATTGACTTGGATAAGGGAGTTTCTTCTAGAAAAATAAGGAACATTTCACAATTCTTCCCAAAATCCCAAGCAGATGGGGACAAGGAGACAATAATGAACAATACTAAGCATCATAATAAAGACCACAGGAATGGAGTAAGTTGGTGAGTATAATTGAGTTATCCTACGAAAACCAATATTAAACAAGTTAATTCATTGGGTATTAAATCATTACTAATTGGAACATTATAGAAGATTGGAAACCATTGGATGTTGGATGAAGCTTTATAACAACCTATTATATTAAAAAGCTTTGTTTTGAAAAGTATAGTTTCATTTTATAAACCTAACAAGTAGCTGAAGAAGCTAATTGATAGGCTTTAACTTATAGCTTATTAGTGGTCTTTCATACTAATTTTAAGCATAATATTATAATTTAAATTATCTAGACTTTTACATATATTGTAAGTATGTTCTTTGGATCATATGTTTTACTAGTCCTTGTACATTATAAGACATTATCTATCCCCTTTTTAGGAATATAATTCCTTATAATTTCTAAAAAAATTATAAACATATAAAATCTCAATATAAGCACCTCAAATTTTAAAGTAATAATGTTTATTTTTCTATACCCAGAGGAAAATTTGAAGATTATATATCAACATCTTTTAATACGCTCACTCGAGATGTTAAAGTTTAATACATGTTAAAGTTTAAGAACCAATCCAATTTTGTTCATTAGTTTTATTGCCCTTAAGTAGATATGTTTTATGCTATCAGAATACCATATCAGATAATTTTTAATATTTAAAAATATTCTTTTAATTTTGTATAATTAAATTTAGTCTTATAATATAACTAAAATTAAAAGTATTTTCATTTTTGATCCAATTGCTCCACTCATTAAAATTAACATAATTTTTTTTTATTTTTGACATATGTTTAAATAATTATATTTAAACAATTTTTTTAAATTTGGTAATTCAATTTTTCTTAATGTACAATTCTTACTCTATAACTTTTATTATTTCATCTTTCATCTTTATAGTGGCCAATATAGCTGATACAAGTCATAATTTTCTAATATCGATTAGTAATAAAATTTGGCATAATATCTCTCATTCGAATATTGATTTTCATCTAATACAACGTAAACTAGATGATATATTATGACATTCATAATATTTCTATGAACAAAAAATATTAGAAAATGTTGGATGGCTGTGTTCGACCTTCACCATGGTAAAATAATTATTTTTAAAGGTAAATGAATATAATTAAAATACCATAAAAGAAAAGTTTACAAAGCTACTTACAAGTAGCAATTAAGAAGCAAGGATGCTGATAAGTGTGAATTGGATGATAGGTAAAATCCCGTCTCTCATAACTTGATTAACTCTCTTGATGGATTTCCATTATGACCTGTGTGATTGTTCATTTTAATTATGTTTTGTTGAAATTTCCACTTTATAATTCTTGAATAAATTTCTTGTATTTACTTTCTGTGTTCACTTGTGTAGTTTTTATTCCTTTTTATTCTTTCCTTTAGGCCTTAGATGACTTAGGATTATGATAGTACCCTCCTCGTGGGATCGACCCTTCAATACTACAAAGTACAACTGGTGCACTTGCAGATTATTAAGGGTTTTATAAATTTTAAAACATGGTCAACAAGTTTTTGGTGTTGTTTTTGGGGAGGAGTAGATTACTTTAATTCTTATAGTCTAAGCTTTTTCACCATATTTTGTGGAAAAAAAGACTGGGCATAAGGTAGACGACACATCAACTTGGATATCACCAGACAACAATGGGGGGTTCTCAACAGTTGAACGCTAAAAAGAGATGGAAAGAATAATGGTGGAGGAAATACATTATGGAGAGCGATAGACCCTTATGGACATCATGAGGCCACGACTCAATGCCTATCGTTAAGGGATTATGTGACCACCAGTGCAAGCGAATATGTTTGAGATCAAACCATCTCTGTTAAACATGTTGCAAACCAACGTGTAATTCTATGAGTTAGCCAATGAGGATCCCAATGCTTATTTACCTATTTTGTTAGAAATTTGCGACACCTCTGATATATTGGGATGTCAGAGGGTGCAGTTAGGATGAGACTCTTTCCCTTTACACTTAGGGATTGAACTAAGGCCTAGCTAAATTATCTCCACCCATCCAATATCACAACTTGGCAGCAGTTGGTGCGAGTTTTTCTAGTTAAGTATTTCCTTCTAAACAAGGCAACAAGACTAATAAAGGAAATTATCAATTTCCAACAAAATGATGAGCAGTCTTTATATGAAGCGTGGGAGAAGTATAAGGAGTTGCAAAGGAGTTGTCCTCATCATAACCTACCCAATAAATTCCTACTGCAATCCTTATACATTAGAGTTAATCCACCCATAAAGAGCATCACAGACATAACTGCTGAAGGATCATTCACGAGGAAATAGCTGAAGTAGCACACGATCTATTAGAAAACATGGCATACACTAATTATCTTTAAACATCAGAATGAAGTAGAAAGAAATCAACCTTTTGGGACCTAGGAGGAATGATTGTTGCTGCAAATTCAATGAAAAATTGTAGGCTGAGATTGATAACGTAACAAAGCAATTTAATAGCTTGAAAGCCACCTCTTCCTTTATAGTCACAACAATACAACACGAATATGTGTCATGTGGACAAGAGAGCTATATCATAGCTGATTGCTTCTCATGGGAGAACAACAACGTGGAACAATTCAATTTAATTGGAGCACAAGTTGGTCAGGGAGATAGCAATATGTATTCCAACACATACTAGTTGGGCTGATATAACCACCCAAATTTTCATTAGTCTAACAATATTGAAATTCAGTTTAAAAATCAAGGCTTACATGGATATCAACAGGATAAATACAATGACTATGATTTCAAACTAGATAAGATCATGGACAAGCTCACAAGTGTGGATGAGGCCTAAAAGAGGTTAGAAGAGAAAATTGACTAAGTGAAAAAGACTCATGCCTCTTCTACTCTTAGCTTGGAGGTTCAAATGGAACAACTTGACAATGTGTTATTTACAAAAAGTATGGGAAGTCTTTTGAGCAACACAGAAGTATATCCAACAAAGCAAGTTAAGGCTATCACACTTAGCAGTGGGAAAGAGTTAGGAGAACTAACAGATAGACCAACTGAAACTCACTCTGTACAAGACCAAGAGAAGCAGCACCCTATGTTCCTCCTCTGCCTTACCCACCGAGATCTAATCTCAAAAACTAACAAACACCTCAAAAACATAAAATTAAAGCTTAATAACATGCTTTATAACACTAAAAACACAAATAACTAACCAACTAACACAATTCTAAACCTAAACATACATGAAGCAATTAATAAACAACTAAAAATATACTAACATAAGTGCCTTGATGAAATAATTATTCTCTATGAGGTATACTAGGGAAAAGGAAGTGACGGAGTACATATTAAGAATGATCCATCTTCACAGTAGATTGGAGATGCTGAATATTCCTCTTCTTGATGTTTGCATAGTTCAGCACATTAATAAGAGTTAATGATGTCGAATCTTTTAAGTAGCATGAGGATGAAGAACAGATAACAACAGATATCGAGTTTGAAGAACCTATAAAAGTCTCTATTTATGAAGCAAAAGAAGAAGAAGAAAAGGGAGTGACTAAGGAAGAACAAGAGTGGCTCACCTTTTTACCAAACAAATTGCTAGACTTAATAGAAGATTCAAGGAGTTTCGTTATTCCCTATTTTATTAGCAGTTTGTTAGTGAAAAGGACATTATTGAAATTAATTGGTTTCCCCAACTTTATAAACATTGTCCTTCTGATCATTTTGCAATTTGTAGCTTACTCATAGGCTACAAAATTGATGTTGAAAGAGAGGGTGGAAGCAAGCCACTCATAATTAATCCGGACTGAGCTTCAAAGGATGTAAGGTCAAGCTAATGACTTTAAATTCGCACATTAGTAGTTAGATTTAAATTGTTTTGTTGTTAGGTTTGTTTTAAATTCTAAAATAAGTTTCGAATGATTTGGATTGCTAATTCTCTTACTCTCTTGAATTGCTTATAAGATAAGGAAACACTCTCGATGTCAAGCAGATTTGGTCTCAACACTATCGCCAGCACCACCTCTGCCACCATAAACGGTTTTGTGTTCTAACCCTTTTTTATTTTTGTTATATTTTCTTCTTATATTTTTTGTATATTGTGTTTTATTTCCCCTGGTGTTTTTATGTACCCTTTTCACATTGAGGATAATGTGTTATTCAAGTGTGGGGATGGTTATGTGTTTTTATCTTAAGTGTGAATTTTGCATATTGTATGATAATTTGTTTAGATTGTATGATGTGAACTGTGTAAATGCATCAATGGCTAGGACTTAACGGGATAGAATTAGACTTAAACATAGTCTTTTAGGTTGCGAATATCTATTAGCTTGTGAAATTAATGACTTAAGTTACATAGGGCTAAAGATGTTGGTTAATTAGGATACGATGTTAGTCAATTCACCTTAGGAATTTGCCATATTTATAATTTTAGGCCAATCTAATAAGTGGCATTATTAGTACTTTTTATAAGAATGATTAGCTAAAGCAATAAGGTAGACAAAATTTTGTATTAAAAGAAGGTTATATAACTATAATGAAATAACTATTCCATTAGCCTTTGATGACTAGAGCTAGTAGCCAGTTGAGAATGTGATGTAGCTGAGTAATTGGATCGATAAGCATCACAAAGGTGTGCTTTGTGTAAAAAGGCTATAATGAAATTCCATCTAAGTAGCTTAATAACAACATGACTTAGTTGAGTAACCGGATTGACATTCAAATAAAAACTACCAAACTTGTTAGTAGTTTGATTTTTCATGAAAACCTACTGAGAAATAGCTACACTTTTGTTTTAACTGAATGATTATAAATGTGTGTGTGCAAGTGATGGGGGTGAATATACTCAATATTAAAATTTTGATTAGTTTGTATGTTGAGTCCAAGGTGCTTATACGCAGATTTCACTTGTTAATAAATTAGAATGACTTGAAGGATTGTGTTTATAGTTAAATTTGTTTCATTAAGTTGAAGTAATTGTATCATTATTGCATACGCATGTTTTGTGTTTCTTAAGTTGTTTTTTGTTTTGTTTGCTTGAGGATAAGCAACTATTTAAGTGTGGGGAAGTGATAAGTGTGAATTGCATAGTGTTTTAGGGCATAGTTTGATATAAGTTAAGATGTTAATTCAATTATTTAGTGTGTGTTTAGTTTAGAATTGTGTTATTTTGTTAGTTATTTATGTTTTAAGTGTTTTACGGGTTAGTACAAGCTTTTGAGCTTAAATATTTTTTTGAGGTACCTTGATGTGTTTGCTAGTGTTTTAAGGTGAATATCGAAGAACAGAGAATTTTTGGATGACATTTGGGTTGAAACAACGTCCCACGATCATGGCCTATCAGGCCACAATCATGACAGAAGGCTTAGATGTAGGCCACGATAGTGACCTGCAGGGCCACAATGTGGCCTGTGTCGAGCAAATGCATAGACACTCACGAATATCAAAGTTTTGGGGGATTTTTCGGACCTTCGGACCCTGAAAAGACCTTAGGATTACCCAAAACATAAAGAAGTATAAAAAGAACATAAAGAGGCAAAGAAAAGGAGCTTTACATTCAGCCACTCTTGGAAACCCTAAAGGGAGAGAAAAAGAAGAGAGAGGAAGAAGAGGAATTCAGGATTTCAGGTTGCCATAGATGATGATGGTTCATGAATTTAGGATAGTAGACTGTGAGTCCGTTGCAGTCAACTCTAGAGTTATTAGCTTTGATCGAAACCAAGTAGAACATTCCTAATTTATTGTTCCTCTTCTTTCCAGCAGCAATAATAGTGTTAAAGATGTAGGTGGTTGTGTAAACTAGGATGCTATGATTCATGCACCACAACATGAAACGTTCTTTCGTCTAACATTTGTTGGTTTCCGTTTTGTCAAACACGGTTTGACACATGAACTTATGCATCAACAAGTGTTTGTGGCTTCTAATAATGTTGTTATGTGTGTTCTTAGTGTCGAAACACTCTAACCCAGTTAGTTCAGTCTAGTAGGGGCTGGCACGGAAATCATTGTGCTGATCCACTACAGATGACTCGGTGATTCACATCTTGTTCGTAAAGCCATTGGAGATCAAATCAAAAATAATCGAAGGATTGCAATATAGGATGCAAACCCGGGTCATTTCACTTACTCAGAACCTAAAATAAATGGACCTAAGTTAACCTATATGTCATGCTATGCAAACCAATTGGGAAAAGGGGGGTTTTTAATCTTTGAAATCACTAACTTAAGCAAATTTAATTATAAAAAGTATGTAAAATGTATTTTTGGAATTTTGAGATATAGAAAAAGGAAAGATGAAAACAAGTGATTAGAGAGTTGTAGAATCCTTTCGAGAATAAGCTTTGGCCATCCTAGTTTGAAATGACTTGGTCACTGCACACACTTTCTAATGACTTGGTCACTGCACATCTGCCATAAATGAGGAGCATCCCAAATGTAATGCCTCACGTCGCTCTGAGCTATTGTGCCTGTGATTTAGATATAAGAGAAGGGGTGAGTCCAGTCATGAGACAATTAACTATGAGATATAGAAAACGGAAAGATGAAAACAAGTGATTAAAGAGTGATAGAATCCTTTTGAGAATGAGCTTTGGCTATCCTAGCCCGAAATGACTTGGTCACTGCACACACTTTCTAATGACTTAGTCACTGCACATCTACCATAAATAAGGAGCATCCCAATTGTAATGCCTCGCTTCGCTCCTGAGATTTTGTGCCTGTGACTTAGATATAAGAGGAGGGGTGAGTCCAGTCATGAGACAATTAACTATGTGTGCATACTAAGGCTCTTTAAAACTTAAAGCACATAAAACTGAATAAGGAAAAGAATCACAAGTGAGTTCAGAAGAGTTTACTCCCCTTGTATCCTCTAGTAGCTTACTCAAGTGATCAGCTACATGATTTGTTGCCCCGGCTCAATCCTTTATCTCAATGTCAAATTCTTGAAGAAGTAATGCCAATCTTATCAATCTTGGCTTAGATTGTGCTTTCTTAAGAAGATAGCAAACAACTACGTGATCAGTAAAAACTGTTACATGAGAATTTAACAGATAAGGCCTAAATTTTTCTAATGCGAAAACTACTGCAAACAACTCTTTTTTTGTTGTTGTGTAAAAATAGTTTTATCTTGGTCCTCTGGTGTAATAGGTACTTAAAAGTACGTAGAGAAACCATCTAGAAAACAATAATGAGATTTGCCAGTAAATCATTTAAGCATCTGGTCAATAAAAGAGATAGGGAAATGATCTTTTCGTGTGGCATCATTTAGTCCCCTATAATCTATGCACATACACTAGGAATTTTGCACTCGTGTAGGAATAAGCTCATCCCTATCATTTCTAACCACAGTGACCCCACTCTTTTTAGGCACTACATGCATCGAACAAACCTATTCACTACCAGATATTGGATAAATGATCCCAACACTCAGAATTTTGTTGATTTCTGTAGGACCCCATTTCCAGAGCCCAAAATTTGGAGTCATAAACCTTGAGCGTATTACCCTATAGGGTAATTAGCCATCATTCCACAAGGTTGGTGTGTCCACACCAGTCAAACACCAAAATTAAAACTTTAGTTATTTAAAGAAATTGTAGCTCTAAGTCTCTAGTTTGTTTTGAAGCAAAAATCATCTCAATCGGAGTTCTACAGATCAAGATATACTCAATAAGCTAAAGTGTGTTCATACCCCAAACATGCTCTCCCAACCGACCTCTCACTTACTCTAATGCAAACTTTATCAAAACAACTCCAAAAGGTAAAAATTTTCATATAGAGACATTAAAAGATTTTAAAAATCACGTCATTTGGAGGTCAGATGAGGAAGTTATATCCAAAAGAATCGAACATGTTTATACCTTTAATCAATTTGTACCTATCTTGGCACGATTGCCATAAGTTTCAATATAGATGTCGGATTGAGTTTGTTTTCAGACTATTTGAACGAATACTTCTAGTTCTATAGCTTTAATGAAGACCACAAAGTGAGATGCTGCATCTCAAAGGGTTAAATATCGCAATTTCCTAAAGCTGTCCCGTGAATGTTCGTTTAACAGACATAAATTGGTTTAGAAGCCATTTTTCACCCGAGAAGATCCGTTAAATGGACATTGGCAAGGCAGGGAGTCCTTTTTCACCCAAGAAGGTCCGTTAAACGGACATTGGTGACCCAAACCTCCTTCCAAAGCCTCTCTAATGCTTCTAACATCCATTTTAACACTATATACTCTCATAATCTCCCCAAATTCAACTCTTCTAGTGCCAAATCACTTCATAACAACTCAAACACCAAATTTATCTCATAAAATTTTCAATTCTCAACTTATTTGGTTCATCAAAACCACAATTTCCGATCATTCACCATATCTGTCCTATACACAAATCCTATGCAACATCATAAATTGTAACAATCATATCTTTCCATTTCGAAATCCAAAAATTACAAACTTTATATCGTTGGAAAGCTAGAAAGATCATCTACAACTTCCAAGAAGACAATTTTTACCAATTCTGCCTAGATAATTCCAAAATTTCCCTTGGATTCAAAATGCAATCCTACCCTTATGTAATCTTGAAATTAGCAATTTAAAAATTTGAAAAACCATAAACAACCATAATGCATAAGTATTTCATTCGCATCAAAATAACAGTTTTATAACGCTTTAGTGGGCATTTCAAGCCACTTTACAATATAATCCAAAATACAAACTTTGAAAAAACAATAATTTCTCAAAATGCAACTAAAGCATTGTTTTACAAATTCCAACTTCCAAAGATCAAAAGAAAAAAAGTGCAAATTGGTGTGATGCCTTGACGCTCAACTCAATAGCTCGATATCTTTCTCATCGCCTGTGGATGGGAAGGAGTGGGGGTGAGCTTAACGCTCGTGGGTAACACTTTTATAATCGGTAATAAGCAAAAACCATTTAAAACCTTCATAATCATAGCAATTTCTCACAAAAATTCATAAAACATATATTTCTCAACTTTGTCAAACCAATTCACAATTCACATAAGCAAGCATTCCTCAAACTTGTCCACACATGTAAACTCATAAACACATTACAATGGTTTGGGTAGGTCTATAAACATGACGAACTACACAATTTCACATAATGGTCTTCTGTAGTCGTAAACTTGAGGGAGTCTATAAAGGAGCTCCGTGCTACTAGCGGGTAGGCGGGAGAAGCCGTAACTTGGTCAATGTGCACGTGACAATTCTTGGATGGACTACACCAAACCCACATAACATGTAATTCATGAATTGAAAATTTGTTTGTCCATATGGCACATTTCAAAACTTGCTTTTCATGAGTATGACATATTTCATATGCATTTTCCATCATCATTTCACAATTCATCAAACACATTCCTATATCAAGCATAAACCGTCAACAT
>JANITX010000008.1:11424137-11441163 GCA_027564395.1 Erythroxylum ulei
TTGAAGTGATTTCTTTCTTTAAAGTGAACAAGAGACATAGAGCTATAGTTTCTATGAAGAGGTCAAGTTGAAATTCTGATTTTAAGATTTCCAAATTCGGTTCGCAAAGGGGAGAAATGAGGTTGATCATAGTGACAGTTTTGTTGGGCACACCATGGAACTATTGTAAGTGAATTTTTGGATCGTTATAAGCATGAAGATGAATTGATGATGTCCATAAGGATTCAAAGATGAAAAAAAAATTTGTAACCCTTCAAGGTTATATGCACGCTCACGCTTCATGATTCGGAATAAGTTCAAGGTTCACGATTTTAAGCAAGAGAGTTGAGTTCCGGTAACGGGATCCAACACTTATAACTTCTACTACATTCCTCTCCTGTTCATCACTCAACTGATTTGAAATAATCACAGGCAATTTTTGATTTTCACCCAAAAATGTATACCTCAAGTGTGAAGGTAAAGATTTTAACTCTAGGGTGGGTGCTCTATCATTGGAAGCTGGTATGGGTGGCTTGGTCCTCACCAAAGGTTCCTTCTCACTGTTCTCTTCTTCCTCTCCATCCTTCTTTTTCTTTCCACCATCATCCTCTTCATTCAATTCTAATTCCCTCTCACTCTTTCTTTTCATCATTATACCAGTTATCTCCTCCATATACTCATTCATCACATCCATTCTCATACAACAATCTGGCTCCTCCCTGCTTTTCAAACTCCTATTCATGTTGAACTTAACTTTTTCATCACCAATATTCAAAAGCAGAACACCATTATTTACATCAATCAATGCCTGACTAGTATTCATAAATGGGCAGCCCAAAATCAATGGACAATTTCTATCCTCAGTAAAATCAAGAATGACAAAGTCAACAAGAATCACAAACTTATCTACTTTTACCAAAACATCTTCGACAACTCCAAAAGGCTTCTTTATGGACTGATCAGCTAATTAAATTGTCATTGATGTTGGCTTTATGTCAACCAAGTTCAGCTTCCTAAAAATTGCTCCCATATCATATAAACATTTAGAAAATTCAACACCATTAACAATATAAGGAATAGTAAAACTCCCTGGATCCTTTAGTTTCGATGGCATATTGTTCATGATCACAGAGCTACAACTGGTTGTCAATGTTACGGTCTGCTTTGAATCCTAAGTTCGTTTGCGAGAAAGTAATTCTTTTAAGAACTTAGCATACTTGGGCATGTGCTCCAAAACTTCTGGCAAAGAAAAACTCATGTACAACTTCTTTAATTTTTCCAAAAATTTGTTGAATTGAGTCTCCACTAGATTCTGACTCACTCTCCCAGGAAATGGAAATTTTGGAACATATGGTGAAGGTGGAACATATGGGGGTTCCTCCTCCTTAGTGACTTTCTCCTTACCTTTTTCTTGACTTTTCTCCACTGGATCAGCAACTTCCTTCAAGACTGGCTCTGGTAACTCCTTTCCACTTCTTAACTAAATTGCCTTTAAATGTTCTTTCTAATAAGATTATGAAGTGCTGGGAAGGTTACTTGGGGGTCTGGTTGATACTGAGATTGCCAGTTGACCCATCTACACCTCTACGTTGTAGATTGATGATGGTTGATTTTTAATCAACCGATTAATCTTCACCTGGTAATTTTCAGCGACTGATTACTCCATGCCTGTGCCTCCTCAATATTGTTCACCTTCGATCCAATTATACCCATCACTTCTATTATTTTTTAAAATTTGGAGCTCAGCTGTGAAAGTTGATAATCTGTCCTTGTAACTTGGGCTTCCATTTTTGCCTCTGGCTTTGATTCAATACCTCCAAACTTTGACTTTAAGGTAACATGTGAGTTACTTTCCTTTTCTTGAAATCTTGGGAGTCTTTGAGGTCTCCAATTGGTTCCTACAGGTTAGCCCAAGAAAATTTTGGATGGTTTTTCCGTCCAGCATTATAAGTACCAGAATATAGGTTATTACCTGACCTTTGTTGGAATGCTAAATAATGAGCTTGTTCTGTGCCTTCAGTGCTTATCAAATAACATTTCAATGAATTATGATTGTCCGCTCCACATATCTCACAATTTTGATGCATATACTTCAAAGAACTAGATGAAGGTTGAAGATCACTTACCTGTTTCTTTAATGATAAAATTTCTACAAATTAAGCAGTTGTTGAATCTGCTAACATAACCCCTTTCTGTTCCTTCATCTACAATGGTTTACTCCTTTCATTGTGCCGAAGGCAATTGTTAATATCCATGTCTTCAATCAGGTCACATGTAGCATCTATGGTCTTCTTCATCAATGAACCTCCTGCAACTGCATCAATGATGCTTCTAGTTGCTAAATTGACCCCATTATAAAATGTTTGTAGCAAAAATTTCCTGGGTAGATTATAATGGGGCAGCTCCTCTGTAACTCCTTGAAATGCTCCCATGCCTCGTATAATGATTCTCTCTCGTATTGCTGAAAATTAGTGATTTCCTTAATGATTCTTGTTGTCTTTATCAATGGAAAATATTTGGACAAAAAGGCTTGCACCAACTGATCCCATATTTTGACTTGCTCTAGAGTAAGGGAGTTCATCCATGTCTTTGCTAGATCCTTTAGTGTGAATGGAAACAATCTCATCTTCACTGCATCTTCCGATAGCCCGTTTTACCTAACAAAGCCCCTAGTCCAAATGGATTCAATTCTAGGTTCTCTTAAAGCACATGTGAACTAATAGGTGATATGATTATCAACATAATGAAGGAATTCTTTAGTAATGGAAATCTTTTAACTAAATTGGCATGACTTATATTTGCCTTATTTCCAGAGTTGTTAATCATTTCTCTTTGTATGATTACAAACCTATTACACGTTGCCATGACCTATTACACATTGATATGTTATTTACAAGGTCATTTCAAAACTTTTGCCAAACTGGCTTAATAATGTGCTACTAGCTAGAGATTATAAGCCTTTGTCAAAGAGCTTACATTTAAGTAATGAGCATTGAGGATAACATATTCATTGCCGATAAGTTGTTTAAGAGCTATTAAAAAAAAGAAAGAAATTAGGAGTGCCTTAAAGATAAACTTGATTAAGGCTTTTGATTCTCTAAAATGGAACTTCCTACTTAGCTTAATGGATGTTATTGGTTTTCCCATCAAATTTACCAACTAGGTAAGGAAATATATCTCATCTGCCTCATTCTCAATTTTAGTGAATGGATAACCTATTAATATCTTTAGAACAACTAGAGAATTATAGTAGGGAGACCCTTGGTCACCCTATTTAATTGCACTTAGTATGGAAATATTCTTTAGACTAATATGGCTGAACATCTCTAAAGAACCTAGGTTTAAATTTCACTATAAGCGCAATAAACTTGACATCTTTAATCTCTCTTTTGCTTTAAATCCTTATCAGTTTCTGAGCTTCAACCTGTGTAAGAGTTCTTTATATTTATATGCTAGTTCCATTAACAATGCTGAACTTCTAGCTATCTATTAGAGCCTTAAACAACAAGTCCCTTTCAGGTATCTAGATATCCCTATAACCACAAAGAAGTTCACATTCACATATTGCTCTTCTCTTATAAGCTTATATAAGTTTGAATAACTAGTGCAATAAGGCCCTTTTGTATGGAGGAAGGCTTCAACTTATTATCTCTATTTTAAGCAATCTCAACATATATCATTGCTCCTATTTAGCTTTTCCAAAAGATCATAAAGACTATTGATAACATGCTTAGAAATTCCTATAGAATTGATTAGAGAACAAGAAAAAGGTATTTAAGATGGAATGGTTAGACATATGTTTGCCAAATGAGAATGGCAAATCTTTGAAATTCGCAAATTCTTCATATAGGACCTTCTCTTAAGGCCTCAAATAAGGATATGCTGGTTTAAACTAGATTCTATCCTAATCTCTTCCACTTCTTTTATATTATGGCTTGCTTTCATGTTTTGTTCTTAATATGACGCAGTTTTGCTCAATACTTTTTAATAATTTGAGCTTTTCTAATAAATTGATGTGACGGGTTGATGAAAAGAGGTCAAAATTTAGACTCTAATAAGGTGTTTTATTAACTAGAATCACCGTTATATTCCTAATCTATTCTTGGTAGTATGTTTTTTTTGTTTGGTTGAAGAAAACATAAGAATATATAATTCAATTATATACTTATTTCTTGAGTTTGAGGAACAACTCATTCTCCCCTATTTTTATCTATTCCATGAGGATTAAGAATAAAAATAATGACTTGTTGGACAAAAATACCCTTAAGCCCTGTATGATTGGCACGGATTGTTGCTAAAGAAAGTAATCTTTTTCCTAAAAATTAAATTATTATGTCTGGTTCGTTTTTTCTGAGTAGTTAGGAAAGTAAAAACTTTCCTAATTTAAAAAAAGTAGTGTCACTTTCTTTGGAATCTAAATCTCAACACTCTTAAAAAATTTACATAATTAGTTAGTTATAAAAATACTTTTTTTAAAAAATAATATAGTTATCAGAGACTAATAGATATTTTAATTTTTTATTAGTTATTCTAATTTTATGTTTTTTAAATTAAATAATATATATTTTATTATATTCCTTATCTAATGTATTCGTAAAGATTCGCCACCCTCTTCTTTATCTATTTTTGCATGAATTAAATATTCTGGAAGAGATTTTTTTAATAGAGCGGTGAAAAATCTCGAGGACAACTGGATCCTAACAGGGTAACGTTGTGTAGAAATCGGGTCGCTAATACCCGATTCGCAGTTGAACTCCACCACCACCAGCAGACGAGAGACGAGAGACGAGAGACGAGAGAGAGTTGAGCCGTTACCGTGGAAGGTGTTTTGTGGAACATGGCAGCGACTGCTAGCTTCAAACTGATACCTATGGCTCATTCAATTTCATCATCTTCTTCTTCATCTCAGCAATCACTTGTTCATAGAGCAGCAGCATTAACCAGAAGAAGAAGAACAACAAATCGTTCAATCGCCCCGAAATGCTCCGCTTACATTCCTATGCCACCTATCAACCCGAAGGACCCTTTTCTCTCTAAGCTCGCTTCTGTCGCCGCCGCCTCACCGAATAACGTCCTCGACCGCCCCGTCGCTTCTGATTCTCCTCCTTACTTGGACCTCTTTGACGGTCCCCAGCTCATGGCTACTCCTGCTCAGGTATGTTTATCTTCACAAATTCCTTTGCATTTCCGGGCTCCTAATTTTGTTGTTTTTAGTAATTGATTACTTTTTCAAATTAGGTTGAACGCTCGGTGTCCTATAACGAGCACCGACCGAGGAAGCCACCGCCGGACTTGCCTTCGTTGCTTCTCCATGGAAGAATTGTTTATATTGGCATGCCGGTACACAGCTTTGTTTTAATTCTATTAATAGTCGTAGGAAGCACCAAAAGAGAGAAGATCATTCTGTTATGATTCTTGTTGATTTTAGAAATCAACTCGGAACAAAAATATAGCTGTTAGCCAATGGTATGTCACGATAAAGAAAAATAATCAGCCATTATAAGCCATCTGCCCTCTTTAACTACTAGACTTATACAAACTAAGGACAACATTTTATTTAAAACAAAACCAAAATGAATCATTCATCATTTTTTGAACATAATAGCTATAACAATGCTCGTTCCTTCGAAGAACCTTGTCCATAAGGTTTAAGAAAGGAAATCGCTTCTATAGTTCAAATAGAAATTCCCAAGTGGCTTGCTTTATTGATTTGTCGGAACATTTCACCAGAACCCTGGTTTGTTTTGTCTTTTTCACCGCTCTCCTCTCAAGTATGGCTATAAGTGTCGCTTTTTCAGTAATCAAATTTGCTAGTAAAGCCAAGAAGGATGAAGTGGCTATTGGAATGTGCTTTTTTAGTTGCAATACATGAAACACATTATTTGCTTTGAGTGCTTGGAGCAGATTATAATTTGTATGTCACTGGACCAATTATGTGTAGCAGTTTAAAAGGACCATAAAATTGAGGGGATAATTTTTAATTACTTCACATGGTTTTTCTTCCTTGTTTGTATGGCTATAGCTTCACAAATGTTTGATCTCCAATATGAAATTCCTTGTCAACCGTTCTCATATTCACCTGTTGTTGCATTTTCGTTTGAGCTTGTTTTAGATGGAATCATATAACATGGATAGTTGCCTCTCTTTCTGATAGTGCTTTATCCACACAACTAGCTTGAAATCCCCAGTGAGGTAAGACATATTTACTAATGGAGGATAACCATAAAGGGCTGTAAAGGGGTACATGTTAATGGTTGAATGGTACGTAGTAACACCATTCAGCCAATGAGAACTACTGTGACCACTTGTTGGGAAACTCTCCTATTATGCATCTCAGATATGTTTCTAATGATTTGTTAAGTACTTTAACTTGGTTGTCAATCTGGGGATGGTATGCAATAGACAACTGAAGTCCCGTTCCTTGCAAGTAGTAGAACTCTTGCCAAAATGTACTTAGAAGTACTGGATCTCTGTCACTAGTAATTGTTTCATGCTTTCCATGCAGTTTAAATACATTAGACGTGAAGGCATTAGCTTCAATTTTTGCGGTGCAAGGATGTTTGAGGCTTAAGAAGTGGACATATATGCAAAATCTGTCTATTACTACTAGAATTACTTAATGATGGTTTTATGTTGGCAAACTCTCAACAAAATCAATATTAATATTAGTCCAACATTGTCTAGGAATTGAAACAAGTTGCAACAAACCTGTTTGAGGGGACATCTCATTCTTGTTGTGTTGACAAATTGGGCACTTCCTTACAAAATTTCTAACATCGTTTTTAATGTCTTTCCAGTAAAAGCCGAGTGAAGCTTCTTATATATATCTAAGAACCCAAAATGACCTCCATCAAAAATTTCATAATATAGAGATATAGACCGTAATTGAATGGAAAAGGCCACCACCACCTTATCTTTCCACCTAAGGATGCCCTCTTGTCGCTGATACAAATTGGACAATAGGTTCCTACTTCCTAGATATAGCTTAGTTATTATGTATTGGATTGAAAGATCCCTCACCCAATTGTTATTAATTTCTTCTAACATCTGAATTTTCACTTGGGATAGCATCAAAGCATAAAGCTCAATATTGGTGACCTTAGAGAGTGCATTAGTAGCATCATTTCCCTTACATTTTGTATTTGATCTTAAAATCATAAAGTAGTAGCTTAAAGCCAATTTTGTTGGCGTGGAGTGTTCATCCTTCATTCCAACCTAAACTTCAAACTCTTATGATCTATACTGATTATGAATGACCTTTCATTCAGGTAATGATGCCAATATTTAACAGTCATCAATAGATTTGGCTTCTATACCAAAATGTTTGATAAATCTTCTCTAATAACCAGCTAAACCCAAGAACCTAAGCTCTATCACATTATTAGGAATAGGCCCCTTGGAAACTGAATCCAACTTCCTAAGATCATAATATGCAAGATGCATTCTTAGGAAAGAAATATATAAGAAGATGATCTTGATTAGGAAGTAATTGCAGTGGTTATCTGATTTAGTCATCTTGTTTGGGAGGTTTATTATTTTCATAAGTTTATTTTTAGTAAGAGAATAAGTTAGCAAATCTATATTCTATTTTACTTCTTAAACACTCTATGTGTTGAGTCTATTTAAAGGAGAGCTTTAGCAAGGGAAAAGAAGGTTTTCTTGTGAGTCATTCCGTGACTAGATCCTACATAAAAACACATATCAGATCAACAGCAACTCTTGAGACAAAAATGATGTCCCAAATATTCTATTCGAGATGCCACGAAGATATGTTTGCACCGTTTAGCTAGAAATTGATTATGAGCCAAGATCTCCAAGGTTAACTCAAATGCCTCAAATGATCCTTAAAGGTTCTACTGTATACCTGTATGTCATTGAAGAATGCTAATATGAACCTTCTTAAATGAGCTCTAGACAATTCATTTATCAAACTCTGGAAAGTTGATGATGGATTGGTGAGCCCAAATGATGTCACTAAGAAATCAATACCATCCATCATGATTTCTAAAAGCAGTTTTAAGATTGTGGGGTGGGTACATTTAGGTTTGATAAAAACCTGATCTCAATTCTAATTTTGAAAACCAAGTAGCCCCATATAGCTCATCCAGAAGTTCTTCATGTGCAAGAATTGGAACTTTATCTTTAATGGTGTTTTTGTTGAGCTTTCTATAGTCAATGTAAAGTCTTCGCAAGTATCGTTTTTCTTAATTAACACCACAGGAGATGAGAACTTTAGGTATTAGGTATGACTTAGGAATTTGAAGTTTGTTGGAACACCTGTCACACAAGCATATTATTCCTTCATGCTACTGGTCTGATGCAAGTCTTTGAAATCTCCTACTGGATCATCAAAAGCTTCCTTTTCAAATCTTTGAGCGATAGCTGCTATATATTCACTCCAAGCAAGATCTTCCATGGATAATTGATGCCTCTCGGAAGCTACTTCCTCCATGTGAATAATCGCAATCCTTACCTTCGTCTTTGACGGTATTCTATCTACCTTGAAAAATTGCTCTGCTCCAAATATTTGGTTATGAACATTAGAGCCATGGAAAGATGGCATCCAGCTTGTTGAATGAGTTCGGCTATATATTAGGTGAGATTCCACGTTATTGCCATGTGGTCCCATATGATGGCTCCGCTGTTTCTATATTAGCACTAGGAGACTGAGATTGTGACTAAGATTTGTGGATGAGCACATACTGTTGGAACATTTCCATTAGCTCAGATATTTCCTAGCCTTGCTTCATTTGAGTCTCTGAAGCTTCATTTGTGTGCCCAACATTTGTTTCTGCATCTCCCTAATATGGTTATGCAATGATTCCTCCATTTTCCAAACATCCTGTCCACGAGTTTCGTCCATCATTGATGTTGTAATTGGAAGCTAATCAAGTGGGTTTGGACACAAGCAGTATAATCATTGCTTTGATATCAATTCTTACGTGATTTCTGAGTAAAAGGTTCGAGAAAAGAGAGAATAGAGAAAGAAAGAAGAGAGAAGATGAAATATGTTAAGATTCTTGCTGGTTTTGGAAATCATCCCGAACCAAACATATAATCATTGGCCAATAGTATATAACAGTAAAAAGAAATAACCTACCATTATAAGCCATCTGTCGTCTTTAACTACCAGCCCTATATATGCTAACGACAGCAGTTTATTGAAAACAAAACTAAAACGAATCATTTATCATTTCTGAGCATAATAGCCATGTCATACTTACTTTCTTAAACATTGTAGGGCTTGATTTTTTTAGGATTTGGACCCTACATATTGTGCCTTTTCAGTTGGTCAATGTGTTAAATGTGCATTGATACTTGTTTGATGCAGTTGGTGCCTGCTGTCACAGAGCTTGTTGTTGCAGAGTTGATGTACTTGCAGTGGATGGATCCTAAAGAACCTATTTTCATGTATATAAATTCTACAGGAACAACACGTGATGATGGTGAAACGGTAACCTTTTAGTTGCTTGTTATTCTGTACAATAATATTTTTTGAAATATATGATGTATTTCTTTCTTCATTATCAGAATAGACTTTTATTGGATGTTGCATCGTCTATATAGCTGTATGACATTTTCAAAATCATTGTATAATAAGATATAATTTTGTTGATCGACTTTGTCTAGGAATGGATATGAATCTCCTTTTATAAAATTTAATTAAAAGTTTGTTTCAGTGTATTTGTACTGAAGCACTCTAGAGGCTGTTGAATTAACATTAAGTTTTGAATCTTATTAACATATTGCTGGATAGAGTGCCATACTAAAATAAAATTTCAGTTATAGTTTCTACTCGCTAGTGTCAATGTCCTTATGGTTGATCTCAGCTGTAGATGTTGGATGTAGTTTATGCTAAGAATTAATCAGTTATCTAATTCCTTATGGTTGATCTCAGCTATAGTTGGTATCTGATTTAGCCTTCAGAGAGGGAGGAGGTTGTATAGAAGTGGAAGCCTCCAACTGTCTGTCTGCCTGTTGCTGCTGATATTTATATCAGGAAATTGGCATCTGCATCTAAGAAAGAAAAAAAATATTTTTGCAAATCTAACTTACTTTATGCAAAGACATTAAGGATAATTTGTCAGAACCAAGAAAGCACTCTGGTATACGTTTGTTAGACGGCAACCTGGTGCTTGGTCTTCAACATGGAGGCCCAAGTGAGGACTGAATAATATACCACTCACCCTCAGTATTCTCACAGTTCGTGCAATCTAAAGGATAGCGATAGTGTAATGAGTTGATAGTAAGTTGTCATTAGTGGCTTGCCTTTCTTCCAAGCTGACTTGTTATGTCAAACCCATAGGCTGATGATTGTAGGACATCTTGTCCTCCGAGAAGGCTTGTAGGCCAATATTTATGGAATCCTGAGTGTAGGATTTTTTTAGTTAAATTTATTCATTCAATGGTGGACATCCTATATATATGCTGAAGATTTGAGGATTCACAAGATGGGATTAAGGAACAGTTTCATTTATCTTGAAACTCATGACAAGATTTCATGTCTCCACAGTAACATGGTTATTCGTTTCTTTTCTTGTCTGCTTTTATGGTTCATTCATATCCTAATTCTTCAACTTATTGTTTCCTTATTCCTCATGTCAGCTGTTTTTGATTTTTGTCATATAGGTTGGAATGGAAACAGAAGGTTTTGCCATTTATGACTCCATGATGCAAATGCAGAATGAGGTAAAGATCTTTTCTAGAAATGTGTTGTCTACATTTCGTTGTGGCAATATTGTCAGTATGGATATTTTTTGACTTGATATTAGTCATATAATTTGGCTGTTTATGAACTTAGAGACCAGTTTGTGGTAATGTATCATTTATCTGCTGTACAATTTGTATGTTGAGCAACAAACATAGATAGTCATTAGGTAAATGCCACTGGAATTTTATAATCTAGTTCATTATAGGAAAAGGAGATACTTGCAGTTTTCCAGTTAATATCATTCCAATCTTTATATATGGTGATAACTCCTTATACAATTATGTTACTCATGCAGATTCATACGGTTGCTGTTGGAGCTGCTATTGGCCAAGCTTGTTTACTACTTGCTGCAGGGACAAAGGGTAAACGGTTCATGATGCCACATGCTAAAGGTATGATAAATTTGTCTTGCCAGCAAGCATTGGAGTTCCATATGTCCTTCCAAGCTTTATCCAATAACCATTTTTCATATTTCAGCAATGCTCCAACAGCCTCGTGTCCCATCATCAGGCTTAATGCCAGCCAGTGATGTTCTTATCCGTGCAAAGGAGGTTAGTTGAATTATTTTGCTAGTGTAATGGAAACCCTCAATGTCCATTGGCATTTGGGTACTGTTTTCATGTTGCTCCAGTTTCACCCAATAGGAGTTTCTGATTTCCTGTTGATTTGCGCCTTTGCTTTTACTTATCTTGGCCTAAAAGTGTTAAGATGGCATAAGATAACAATTCTGGTCCTTAATACTTGTTCTTTCATTTACTGTGTTGCCTTCTTTCTTCCTGAAGCCTGACTTGAGGGCCTTGCAAGACTAGACCTTTTTTCTATCTTTACTGCTCTCATTGATCATGCAGGCCATCTCAAATAGGGACACTCTTATAGAACTGTTGGCCAAGCACACTGAAAATGTGAGTATAGTTCCTCAATAATGCGCAATGTTTTGTGGTATTGTTTGAGAACTGATCAAATAACTTAATGATTCATCAGTCAGTAGAGACTGTGGCTAATATAATGAAAAGGCCGTTTTATATGGATGCTAGAAGAGCTAAAGAATTTGGGGTCATTGACAATGTAAGTTCTTTAGCTTAAATGCTTGTACAGGTTACCGTGGATAATTGTCTGATTTTATTTGATGTCTAAACTGGTGGAAGTTTTCGTACTTACAGACTAGTCTTGATCTTTTAATACTGTGTCCAGATTCTTTGGCGAGGTCAGGAAAAGATAATGGCAGAGGTTGCTTCACCAGAGGAATGGGACAAAATAGCTGGCATTAAAGTTGTAGAGCCATTCTAGTATTGCATATTCTTCATTTGCCTTTTAGCTCTTTACCGGGGAAGGATGGTGCGTTGGAAGCGCATGGGTGAGGAAAACGAAACCATCTTCCCATTTTGCTTTTATTTCTTTTAACCCTTTACTAAATGTATTGGTTACCTCCCATAAATGTAGTATTTGGTCAGAGTTATGGAAGCTTTCAAATTTAATTATAATTTGTAACTTTCTGTAATAGTTTTTAAGAGATTAAAATTTAGCTTTTTAATTTCAATTAACAAAACAAAGAGGAATATTATGATTAATTAATTTACTAAAGTTAACAGGAAATTAAAATAAATAAACTAAATGTAAAAATAAGAAATTAAAGAGTATTTAACTTTGTTCAAGGGAAAGATTTTTTATAATTGTAAAGAATAATTTTCATAATATAAACATTTAGGTTGAAACATATTAAAATAATCATAATAATCTTCAAATTTTTCTAATTTAATTGGTTCAAATTCAATATTTTAACCAAAATTTAGCATTAATTGATTGAGTATGATATTATTCTATACAATATTTTAAAAATTGAATTGTGTATTGAACCAGTTAAAGGAAAGGTTTAAGATTTCAAGGTTCAATTGACATTAAACTGGTATATGATAAAGAATAAGTAAAAATAAAATATTACAAATATTTATTATGATATATCGAATTAACTAAAGTTTAAATATCACTTTTTAAAACACTCTAAAATTATCTTAAACAAAATTCTTTATCTATATTAAATTATTAATTAATAATTTTTTAGTATTCTTTTTTAAATATACTTCTATAAAATTTAAATAAAATTTTATTTTGTTTTGATCAACAAATACTAATATTCTTAACGTCTTAAAATAATTAAAAATTATATATATATATATTTTTTAATTTTACTATTTATTTTAAATATAATATAAAATATACCATAATAAATTCTAATTAGTCATAAATACTAATTATAATTTATTAAGTCTAGTTTCAAAACCAATGTACAACTAGACCTCACTTTTTTGACACTAAAAAAGACACCGCTAACCAATAAAAACCCATTTCCTTTCATGTCTTTCCGGTCGTTGCTTGTCCTAATGCTTCAAGTTCCATTTAAAGTATTAAAGAAAAATGAGTTTTTATGTGAAACACTGAAAGCACACAGATAGTTTTTTGGATGTTTTTGTTTATTCTGCGATGGCTATTTGTTTGTTCTGCCATACCTCTTCTCTCCTTTGGACCTTCAGTGTTTTGTTTGTTCTGCCATCTATTGGAAATTTTGAAAGGCTTATAAGTGGTTCTCTTCTTCCCTCTGGTGTTTTGTATGTTCCCTACCTTTGTCCTCTCTGGATTTTGTTATTTCTCTTGGTGCGTTGTGAAGGATCCTTATTATTGGACTGGTAGAGGGATCATTGGTTCTTTACTCTATTCATAAAGCAAATCCAAAAGTGACCGGTTAGAGGAAACTCGCTCAAGCTTTCGAAGGAAGATCGCTTGTGTTTATCGGTGACCCGTCGTGAAGAAGAAGAAGAACGTAATTGACTATTCAAAAATACCGGTCAGTTAAACAATAAAAATTGAACCGAAAATTAGGCTAGTTCAAGCTTAATTCGGTTGAACCAACCGATTCGATCTAGTTTTAAAATCATTGATTTTATATCAATTAAATGATAGAAATAAGTTTAGTGAAAAAATTATACTCTAAATTAAATAATTGAGATAGTTATAATTATTCAACTTAGTTTTTTTTATAAGTCAAATATGTAAATTCATAAATAACCTATTTGTTGGTTGTACTGATCCTTTATGATAATTACAGATTACCAAACTCATGAATAGTTATATAATAATCAACATTAAATAAATATGTTAGGTAAATTAATATTAATTATTCATGAAATATAAGAACATATAACAAGAAATACTTGAATTAAAATATGAATATAAGTTTAGAACAAAATTTCACAATATTACAAACAGAGTTTTGAAGATTTGGATTAGCCACATATGACTTTATTTCCAATACCAAAAATAGAAGAAAGATAAAAGATTGAAATAAAACTAAGAAGAAACGGAAAAAGAAAGAGTGTTGAAAAAAGTGAAAGATGTGTTTCCTCTCTCTCCCCTACTCTAAACCTAATCTCCTTTTGTTAAGATCCTTTCTAAAACAAATAGGGAAAGAACGAAGTTTATCAATCCATTTTCAACTCTTTAAGTGAATATGACATTAGGCATGATCTTATCTTATTCACTGCAATAATTTGTCCACTGTTTTTCAAAATTTGTGATTTAACCAATAATGCTTCAATTTGATACAATCTCCACTTTTCATCTCTTAAAAAAATATTAATTTTCCTATTTAAACACCAAAATATGTAAAAAAAAAAAACCAAAAGAGATAATTCCAATTAACATAATAAAATAACATCTTATCAAATTCTCCTACACTGGACTCATGCTTGTCCCTAATAATACATCAATTCAATATATCAATCATCTTTATAACAACCTCTCATCTTCTTTTATATTATCCGAAAATATCCAAAAGCTAATTCATATTAAAGTTTTAGGATGAAATAACAATCAAGAGAAAAAGTACTTATAGGACGCATCATTAGAATTAAAACATAACATCTCATTAATTCCATCAAAATCAAATAAACCAAGACTTAACGCCCTCTTATGGATTTCCCTCTATATACTCAAAGTGTTTACAGTTTATTAAGCTCTCAAATTAAAGTATAATGAGTTATTTCTATAAGCTTAGTTTATTAAGCTCTCAAGTCAAAGTATAACGAGTTATTTCTATAAACTTCCTTAAGAATTATATCTCCACAACTTTAAAAAAATGACCTTAATGCATAAATCAAAGAGACTTGAAAAGAGTTGTAACGTGAAAAGGTATGACAAAATGAATTTTTTAGGTTAAATAAATTGAAGGAAATCATTCAAACTTATCCACGCAAGTTTTAACTTAAATCAATACAAAACTCACTTCATTCAAATAACATCCATTTCAATCACCTCTTTTTTTCTTTTTTAAACCTTTTTTTTTCTGTTTCTTTGACAAGAACATCAAAGAGGAGTTTTTTTTATACTTCTCCCCAATTCTATAAAAAATGAAAAGTCCAAATAATGAGACTTGAATTAACTAATTTACTCATCATGGAAATGGTTGAAATCTATACAGATAATCTTTAAACAATCCCTTCAATTTAGGGGGCTCAAAATCATTAAAGACATAAAAAAAGGTAAAAGTGGCTTGTAATGAAGTTACTATGCAAAAAAAAAAAAGAAAGAAAGGTAAAGCTCAAATTATTTTTCTAGGGATAAAAAGTAAGGTAGACTTGTTTAGGTCCAAAAGGATTATCCTAAGTGCCCTTGTCATCTTTATACACAAATTCATTAAAAATAAGTCTCAACATGAATTCAAAAGCAAGATCTAGGATAAACAAACTATGTTTGATAACACACAACAAAAAGATATGTATGAGCACAAATATGATGGATGCTCTGAGGCTCAAAGCTTATATTGGTATCTATATCGAGAATGATCATCGATAAAGGTAATGAAGTATACGAAACTACCTTTGGCATATATGGACATCGGATCATATACACTAGTATGTATTAGGTCTAAAAGTCATCAGATGCCTTCTTCTGCTTCAAGGACTCCAGACAGGCCTTACAATTTCTCTTCTAATGGCCATCCTTGCCACAGTGGAAGTAAGTTCCCTTCAAGGCAGTCTTCTTTACTTTCTTGACACCTCCCTTAGGCCTTGTGGACTTCTTCTTCTTTTGGCCCTTTTTCTTCGAACTAGAAGAGTCCACTAGCATCACAACCTTGTCCATGCGGACAAATGGCTCAACTTCCTTAAACATGTTGACCAGTTTAGGAATTGTTCTGGATATGTTGTTCATCCGATAGTTAAGCACAATTTGTGAATAACTATGGATTAAACTTGTCAGAATTAAGTCAATACTTAATTCATGATCCAAAACAAAACCCAAGGAGGACAATTGCTTTATGTAGCCATTCATCTTCAATGTGTACTGCACTGGTGATGTCCCCTCAACCATATTGGAGTGGAAGAGCAATCATGAAGTCTTGAACCTTTCGGACCTTGGTTGCTCATCAAAGAACTCCTAAGATGATAGACTATGGTATAAGCATCCATAGCCTTGTGCTACTTTTACAGCTTTGGTGACATAGTGGCTAGTATAATACAACTAGCCATCTCACTATCATCGAGAAGCTTCTTATATGCCCTCCGATCATCATCAGAGGCATCAACAGTAGGGGAATCAGGAAGTGGTCCTTTCAAGGCATAACCAAGCTTCTCGGACTTAAGAACTATTCTCAAGTTCCCGAGCTAGTCAAGGAAGTTTGGTCCAGTTAACTTGTTAGCTTCCATCAATGATCTTAGATTCACAATAGTACTCATGGTGTTGACTTGGGCAATGACAACCTTTCGTCAAAGAGAGTAAAATTAAAATGTACTTAAATACATGTCTATAAGGACTTTAATAACACATATTATGGCTGCCACTATTTTTCACGAATTCATAACCCTCAATATAAATTTGAGAGAACTTGTAGAGAAATTCTCCTATTGGGTCGATATCCAATATCCCTGAGATTGACCTTGGATTTGCCTAATAAGCCACCTTAGTTCAACTGGTAGTTATCGATCGTACCAATTGCATCTCCAATGCAACTATCAAATCTAGTGCTATCAATTGTTGATGTGTGCACACTCATTGGGCTATTAACTCTTGACACATGTACATCTAATGTACACTACCCAACTTCACCTTTGTCCACGTTGATCTTGGGTTTGCTCAACAAACCAACGCTTCTAGTTAAAACTGACCCATTAATACGAAAATCCTACTTCCATGGTTCGAACATATCCGTGTAAAGTGGGCTTAGGTTTGCCCAACAACCCTAACTTTAAAAGGACTTTGGTTCTCACCATATTAAAGGAAGGCGTTAGTTTTAATATTCTAAGTGAGGGGTTTGACTAAGGTCTCATCTAACTTAGATGTTCTTAT